>PVJI01016048.1:0-37687 GCA_004026765.1 Micronycteris hirsuta
AATGAAACTTTTTGTGATTTACTATAAAATGTATACTGAATTATTTTTCTTAAATTTTAAACAGACAAATACTGGAAAAATCACTGGAAATTGAAATAAAAGTAATAAAATATGTAAAAATTCCGATTTATTGAAAATATTTTGAAAAAAGTACGTAAAATGTGTAAAAAAAGAATGAAGTTTTCTTTCTTAAACTTCACTGTAAAAAAAGAAGAATGAAGTTTTAGTAGTGTTTTTTTGTATGATAATCATTGAAACAGACATACATACATAATTCACCATTGTCTGTATTAAAGAGACCCAAATTTTGTCCTTTGGAATTCATATATCTGCATGTTAGCATCCCTTTAGAGCAATAAAAAAGTATAAAAATAAACATTTTTATCCATTACCTGCATTCTACCACTAGTCTGCAAAATACGTATTTATACGTGTCCCGCACTCCACTACCAGTCAACGTAAAATGTATAAGTATGTTTCCCGAATAAAATGTGTAAATATTTCACACACTACTTTCATAAACTTAACTGTTAAATAAAAAGCTAATGTATTAAATAACTATTATGATATGTCTAGTACAAATTCTTTTTTGAACTTTTTTTCTAAATGAGACCAGGTCTGATTTATCTAAGTCTTTTGTTGACTTTCGGTACTGAGACATTGTAACATTTCTTTCTCATCAAGCATTAAAATCCTTAATATTGACACACAGACACCAGCAAAAACCCATTAGCCATTCTTCATCTCCTTTTGTGTATAGGACACGGATGGCACAATTCTGATGGTGTCCTTTGCACCTTTGGGGCCCCAGTTCCCCTTCTCTCCTTCATCTTCCTTTATTTGCACACTTGATTAAATAAGTGCAACATGGAAATAAATGATCAGAACATTTTTCAAAGAGAGTGAGTAGCCAAGAAAAATGACCTCCCATTGATAAATTTCCTTTCAAACTTTACTTTGAGTGTGTTTTTTAGATTAAAGATGTATTCTACCTGACTACTATTGCAAAGCTTTGTTATCATCTGTGTTATTATTTCAGCACAACAGTTTTCTGAGTGTGGTCCTTGGACTAGCAGCACCACCTGAAACTCGGAAGAAATTTAAATTCTCTGGCTCTTCCCAGAACAATTGAATAAGAAACCTAAGAGCAGAGCCCAGCACTCTTTGTTCTCACAAACGCGCTACTACCACACAGCAATCCCAATACATGCAAAAGTTTGCTTTGGCATCTCTATTGAGCCCTTTATTTAGTCTTTTTATTTTCTTGCATCTGTAATCAACATATAGAAGGTTATAGTGAGATGTTCCCCAAATGTTAAGATCATTAATCTTTAAGATGGCTGCAGAATAACTGGAAGCTCTACTTGCTTCCAGACCCAGACCAGTCTTGCAGATTAAACCACAGAGCAATTAACTCAAAAATACAGCTGAAAATGAGTGAGAGCATGTGCAAGTGAATGTGTACATGGACAAATGTGCAGGGCATGTGCATGAGTGGCTAAGAACATGACTGCCTGCAGGACACTTGGGAGCGGGCAGCCTGGGCTCTCCTAGTAGAGCAGCTGGCTCTACCCTTGGCTGCACAGATTTAGGGCAGAAGCCATTATGAGGATTTTAAAATATCCTCCTCAAAGAGAAGCCTCCAATTGCCCGCATCTTGACACATAGACATGTTTCTGTGCCTTCCACCCCGGCAGGGTAGCATTCCCTGCTGCCACCAGGAGCCGTGATCTGGGGATTGTGGTACTTACTGGAGAAGGGGCCTTTGCCTCCCTGACCCCAGGCATCAGAGGAACTACAAACAGAACAGAATATGACTGAGGAGGCTGCGGCTGGGCTCAGGAGCTGCAAGCTCCAGGG
Organism: Micronycteris hirsuta; assembly: GCA_004026765.1. Taxonomy (NCBI): domain Eukaryota; kingdom Metazoa; phylum Chordata; class Mammalia; order Chiroptera; family Phyllostomidae; genus Micronycteris; species Micronycteris hirsuta. The sequence goes on from PVJI01016048.1 coordinate 1,861, forward strand.
GTGGAGAGAGACTGAAAGGCTAATACTGGCTGCAGAAACACCATGGTGGGAGCAGGCCCATGCAAGACTGAGAATCACTGGAGGGAGTGGCAAGAATACTGTGCCACTACCCTGTGTTATAGTATCACTGTGGGACTCTTCCCAGTGCCATCCAGGAGACATCTAGAGGGAAACTTTATCTAAAACTGTTTACGGCCCTGACGGACTCTGGCCAGCCTTGACCTAGAAAGACGTTGGGCTTTTCGGGGAGGAGGAGCATGAGGAAAACAGGCCACACAGGGCTTGTTGCAGCACTGAGGGGCCACAGAGAAACTCTTTTATGCTCTGACTGGAAATCAAACCAGTGACCCTTTGGTTCACAGGCCAGCACTCTATCCACTGAGCCACACCAGCCAGGAGAAACTCTTTTAAAAGAGGAGCTGAGGAAAGAGAAGAGACTCAGAAAGGACTCTGTGCTCATGAGTGTGCAAAGACTATGAGGAGTGGAACACCTGACAGGTATGCCCAATCCCCACCTGTGGGGTTACAGACGGCAAATCAGTGAGGCCATGTTCAGGTTCCCCTGCTGGGCGCATATCCACAGGGGAAAGCTAAAAACTCTGATAGGGCCCTTTCCACTAGACACTACAACCTACACTGTTCCTTGGGACTCCCCCCTTTACACAAATTGGCCTCTCACAGGAAACAGATAGCTAATTCACAAGATACTACACATTATTGGAAAGAATCTGGGACAGACTAAGATGTGTGGTGAGGCGGTGGAGAAACATTCCCACCATCTTCTCTGAAAACTCAACAGCAACCTCCAGGGGTGACCCAGGGTTCACACCCTCCCAGTCACACTAGAGGCCCCCTCTGGAGACAGGTGGAAAAGGTACTGTCAGTCCTCTCAGGTCATTAACTGAGCCATTCTTGGGCCCAGGGCTAACAGAAAGATGGCAGAGCAGAAGAGTGGGGACCAGCCAAATCTGAAGGAGACAGCCACAGACTGTGGATCACTTGTAGCCTCAAACAGGCTATTTAAGGCCAGACTAGGACATCATCTGACATTACGAGGGGTGGGTCCAGAAAAAAAAAGACAGTGGTAAACACTGGATTCTATGGAGACGAATTCCACCACAGTCTTCTTATTATTGGTGCTATTTCCTCTCCAGTATAGATGTTTAACATTCATTTCTTTTCCTTCAAGTTTCTGCCTATTATTCACTAGATTTTTGTATTTGAGTTTATTTCAAATCTCATATTTTGCTCCTCCCTTCTCCTACTCCATTTTACCTTCTTCCTCCTTCTTCTTATTTTTGTTTTATATTTTTCTCTTGCTATGACTTGTTTCTATTCCACACTCTTACTATTTCTCTCCCATCCAGCCTCTCAAAACTATTTTTATTTTCATTAGTCATCTCACATTATTTTTCCAATTCTTAAATACCCTTATTCTCTCTCCATCTTTATCAATCTTCCCTCATCGGTTGTACCTATGGAGGTTGTTGTGTTTCTTCAATTTTATTCCTAGATCTTCACTATTTTGTATTCCAAATCTCAAATTTTACCATTTCCCTTTATTACTCCATTTTGCATCTCCCTGCCTTCTTTTTTTTATTTAAAATTTTACTTTTTCCATGTCTTAGCCTAGTTTTCATTCCTCAGACTTAGTATTTGTTCTCCCTCTATTCTCTCAAAATCACTTTTCTATCCTTTAGATATTTCATAACATTTTTTTCTTTCTTTTCTCCTTCTTATTCCCATTCCACCATGTTAATCTTTGCTCATTTGTTGCTGATATCACTGTAGTGGATCTTTTTCTCTAATTGAGTTCCTAATTTTTTCACTATTGTTAAAAAATTTTTAAACACTATACACTTCCCTTTCTTACCCCATTTTGTTTTCTTCCCCCCCTTCTTAAAATTACAATATAAGTTCTATTTTCTCTCTTTCTTCACCTTGTTTCTGTTCCTTACTCTTATTATTTCTTCTCCCTCAACCCTCTCAAAATCATTTTTCTTTCAGTTAATCATCTCATATTCATTTTCACTTTCTTATAATAGCCTTAATCTCTTTACACCTTTGTCAATATTTTCTCATTTGCTCTTGATAGTGTGGTTGTGGGTGGAGGTTATTACTGTGAGAGTAGGTTTTGTATCCAGGGTTGGTTTTCTTTTGTTCAGGCAGCAACTGTACAACAGGATACAAGACATGGCTGGTGATGTGATTCTCAGACAGTAGCAGGAGGGAAGAATCCACCAAATAATAACCCAACAACAACCAAAACCCAGTTACAACAAAAGAACCCACATAAATGGCATAATGGGCATCAACAGCATCCAGTTCAGGAGATCAAGGAGACTGTACCACTGAGACCCACAGGTCTTCCACCATAGTTCACACCACAAAGACTGGGATTCAATCATATCAATCTAATATGCATAAATGAACAAGAAGAGCCACCTAAAATGGGGAGAAAAAGAAACAACCCCCAGTTGAAAAAAAGGAGGAATCCACAGAAAGAGTGCTAAATGAAATTGAGGCAAGCAATCTATCAGAACTTGAGTTCAAGATAAGGGTTATAAGGATGCTCGAGGAGCTCAGTGAAAACTACAAGGAACTCTATGGAAGCTACAAGGAACTTACTGGGAAATACACCAGCATGAAAAAAGACATAGAAACTATCAATAAGAGCCAGAAGTAAATTAAGAATACAATATCTGAAACATAGAATACACTAGAAGGAATTAAAGGCAGTCTAGATGAAACAGAGACTAGAATCAGCAAGCTGGAAGACAAGATAGAAAAAACTCCCAGACAGAGCATAAAAATGAAAATATGTAAAATACAATAAAGAGGATTTAAGGACTCTTCAGGACAACACAAAATATGATAATATATACCTGGAGAGGGAAAAAGTCATGCAAGTCCAGGAAACACAGAGGGTTCCAATCAAGATGAACCCAAAGAGGCCCACTCCAATACACATGATTATTAAAACGGCAAAATATAAGACAAAGAGAGAATCTTAAAGACAGCAAAGGGGAAACAGCTGTTAACATACGAGGGAGTTCCGATAAGGATGTCAGCTGATTTGTCAACAGAAACACTACAAGCCAGAAGGGAATGGCAAGAAATATTCCAAGTAATGAAAAGCAAAGGCCTGCAACCAAGACTACTCTACCCAGGAAGGCTCTCATTTAAAATGGAAGGTGAAATAATGAGTTTCCCAGACCAAAATCAAAAAGGCTAAAAGAATGCATCTCCACCAAACCAGCATTGCAGTATATGCTACAGGAACTGCTTTAAGAAGATAGAGATAGAGATGATAGAGATAGAGATGATAGAGATAGAGATAGAGACAAAGACAGAGATAGATAGATGACAGATAGATAGATAGATAGATGATAGATAGATAGATAGATAGATAGATAGATAGATAGATAGAAACACAAAGGGAAAATGGCAATGAATAAGAACTTAATTATAATAATCTTAAATGTAAATGGATTAAATTCTCTAATCAGAAGATGTAGGGTAGCCGAATGTATAAGAAAATGTGACCTACATATATGCTGTCTACAAGAGACATAAATCGAGCAAAAGACCTACACAGAATGAAAGTGAAGGGATGAAAAAATATATTCCAAGAAAACAGACATGAAAAAGAAGCTGGGATAGCAATACTTATATCAGACAAAATAGACTTCAAAATAAAGGCCATAAAAAGAGACAAGGAAGGTGACTATATAATACTTAAGGGAAAGTCCATCAAGAAGATATAACCCTTGTAAACATATATGCACCCAACATAGGAGCAACTAAATATACAGGGTCTGGCAGAAGTAAGGCCTACTCGAGCGTAGTTGGTAGGGTAATAATATGGGCGTAATAATTTATAGTTTCAGTTTGAACATTTCACCTAAAGTGTCATATGGTATGCTTGAGTGTGATATTGTTATGTTATAGAAATTACATGCTTATGATTTTGTAACAGAAGATTTTTATGTAATAAAAAGGGCTGTTATTTGTGCTGGGCCCCGTGTACATTTTATTCAAGTGCACATGGAACATTTTCAAAGATAGACCACATGGTAGGACACAAAGCAAGCCTCAACCAAGTCAAGAAAATTAAAATTATATCCATCATCTTCTAGGATAACAATGGCTTCAAATTAGAAACCAACCTCCAGGAGTAAACTAAAAAACATTCAAATACATGGAGACTGAATAACATGCTATTAAATAATGAATGAGTCAACAATCAGATCAAGGAAGAAATCAAAAAGTATCTGGAAACAAATGAAAATGAACACACAATGGCTCCAAACCTATGGGACACAAAGAAGGTAGTCCTGAGAGGGAAATTCATACCAATACAGGCCTACTTAAAATGATAGAAAAATCTCAAATAAAAACCTAACTGTACATATACAAGAACTAGAGGAACAACAACAAAGCTCAAAGTGACTAGAGGGCAGGAAATAATCAAGATCAGAGCATAATTAAATTATATAGAGATCAGAAAAACAATTCATAGGATCCATAAATCTAGGAGCTGATTCTTTGAGAAGAAAAACAAAATTGACAAGGCTTTAATCAGACTCATAAGAAAAAAAAGAGTGAGACACAAATAAAAAAATAAAAAATGAAAGAGGAGAACTTACATCAATACCACAGAAATAGAAAGGATTGTAACAAATTAGTATAAACAACTATATGCCAAGAAATTGGACAACCGTGGTGAGTTGGACAAATTTCTAGAAACATACAAGCTTCCAAAACTGAATCAAGAAGCAAAAAGCCTGAATAGACCAATAATGTCTAGGGAAATTGAAGCAGCAATCAAAAAACTCCAGGCATACAAAAACCCTGACCAGATGGCTTCAGAGGTGAATTTTACCAAACATTTAAAGAAGAACTAACTCCTATCCTTCTCAAACTATTGCAAAAAATCCAAGAAGAGGAAAGACTCCCAAACTCTTTTCACATTAGGTTAGTGTTATCCTAATTCCAAAACCAGGTAGAGACACAACAAAGAAAACTACAGGTCAATATTTCTGATGCATATAGATATTTAAATCCAAATACCTATGATGCACATAGATATTTGAATCCAGGAGTACAATAAAAAGTTCACACACCATGATCAAGTGGGATTCATCCCAGGGATGCAAGGATGGTTTGATATTCACAAATCAATAAATGTAATATACCACATACACAAAGTGAAAGTCAAAAATCACATGATCATATCAATAGATCTGGAAAAAGCATTTGATAAGGTACAGCACCCATTTATGATCAAAACGATCAGCAAATTGGGAATAGAGGAAGCATACTTCAACATAATAAAGACCATATGTGAGAAAGCTACAGCCAACATCATACTAAATGGGCAAAAGCTAAAAGCTTTTCCTTTAAGATTAGGAACAAGACAAGGGCATCTACTTTCAGCACTTTAAGTAAACATAGTATTGGAAATTCTAGCCACAGTGAAGACAAGAAAAAGAAATAAAAGAGGGATTCAGCAAGATGTTGGAGGAGTGAATGGAAGCCACACCAACCTCCTCCCAGAACCATTCTGGAATTACAATTACATTGTGAAGAAACCACCTGGAACAAACAACTGAGGAATAGCCAGAGAGAAACTGTATAACTTCGGACAGACAGAAGAATCTGCTTCAGCACAACCTACCTGGCAAGAAATGTGGTGGAGACTCTAGAGGGCTGGCTGGACACCCACAGGTGACAGCACTAGAGGGATAATGAAGTGGCAGATTGGATCCCCCTGAAAATAATGAGGTCTAAATCCTAACTGGGATCCCCAGCCTTGAATACCAGAACCCAAAAAGTACACAGATAACAACCAGTGGTGAAAAGTGGCAGAGTTTCTCTCTGCCAGAGACAGACAGCTGGAGACACAAAGAGCCATTTAAAGGGCCAATGCAAAATCTTCATTTGCTGTCACCTACCCAAGGTTCCGACAAGGCAGGAGCAGGGTAGGATAGAAATCCCTCAGGAGAGAATGGGGACAGAAGTTTTGGGGAGAGACCTAAGAGAGTAGATGCTGGGATCTTGGTGTTGTGTCATCTCCCATATGGCAGCAGCAATAGTACTCAGGCAGACCACTCCCCTCAGACTGGCAGCAGCCTGAGAGGAAGCAATAGGCTCACCACCAAGAAAGACTCTGCCCCAGGTCCGTGGTTCTTAAACCTGACTGCTGAGTGCAGGGTGACTAGATTAACAACTGAAGGAGACAGCCATAGACAGTAGATATGTGAAAAAGCCAGTAGGGGGAGGGCAAAGACTGGGCTAGAGACACTTGAGGAGAGATTGAGAATGGAGGCCTTGGTGAGAGAACTGAGAGAGCTGCCTCCAGTGCTAAGGCATTAAATGTAACTACTCCTTAACTAGGGGCAAGGAACTTGGTGTTGCCACCAGGTAGAAACAAGGTGCTGGGCCAGATAAAACAAGGTGGAGAAGCAGATTTGGCCAGCAGGACTTGTGTTTGCTACCTCTGTCCTAGATCAAATGGACTTAACTGATATATATAGAAAGCCTTTCATCCCAAAGAAGCAAACTACACATTCTTTTCAAATGCACATGGAACATTTTCAAAGATAGACCACATGATAGGTCACAAAGCAGGCCTCAACAAATTCAAGAAAATTGAAATCATATCAAGCACTTTCTCTGACCACAAGAGACTGAAACTAGAACCAACTTCAAGGAAAAAACTCAAAAACACTCAAACTCATGGAGATTGAATAGCATGCTATTAAACAATGAACAGGTCAAGAAGGAGGCCAAAGAGGAAATCAAAAAGTTCCTGGAAACAAATGAAAATGAACTCAAAACTATCCAAAACTTAAGGGACAGAGAAAAGGCAGTCCTGAGAGGGAAGTTCATGGTGATACCGGCCTACCTAAAAAGGATAGAAACTCTTCAAATAAACTACCTAATGCTACATCTACAAGAACTCAAAGAACAACAAAGACAGCCCACAACAATAAGAAGGAAAGAAATCACCAAGACTAGAGCAGAATTAAAGAACATAGAGACTAAAAGCACAATTCTAAGGATCAATAAATCCAGGAGCTGGTACTTTGAAAAGACAAACAAAATCAACAAGCCTTTAACCACACTCTTGAAGATAAAAAGAGAGAGGACCCAAATAGACACAATCAGAAATGGAAGAGGAAAGATTACAACTGATACCACAGAAATGCAAGGGATTGTAAGAAATTACTACGAAGAAGTATATGCCAAGAAATTTGAAAGCCTAGGTGAAATGGACAAGTTTCTAGAAAAATATAATCTTCACAAACTCAATGAAGAAGAAGCATAAAGTCTGAACAAACCAATAACAGCTGATGAAATTGAAGCAGTAATCAAAAAACTCCCCCCACACAGAAGCCCTGGACTGGATAGTTTCACAGAATTCTACAAAACATTTAAGGAAGAGATGGTCCCTATCCTTCATGGACTATTTCTAAATACCTGAGAAGATGGAATACTCATAAACTCTTTTTATGAAACCAGCATCATCCTAATCCGAAAACCAGATAAAGACACAACAAACTACAGGCCAATATCACTGATGAACATAGATGCTAAACTCCTCAACAAAATATTGGCAAACCACATCCAGCAATACATTAAAAAGATCATACACCATGATCAAGTGGGATTCATCTGAGGGATACAAGGATGATACAATATTGACAAATCAATAAATGTAATACATCACATAAACAAAAGGAAAGATGAAAATCAAACGACCATATCAATAGATGCAGAAAAAGCATTTGATAAGGTACAGCACCCACTTATGATAAAAAAAACAATCAGCAAAGTGGAAATAGAAGGAGGATTCCTCAACCTAATAAAGGCCATATATGAGAGACCAACAGCCAACATCATACTCAATGGGCAAAAACTAAAAGCTTTCCCACCAAGATCAGGAACAAGACAAGGTTGTCCACTTTCACCACTTCTATTCAACATAGTGTTGGAAGTCCTAGCCACAGTAATCAGACAAGAATAGAAATAAAATGTTCCAAATTGGAAAGGAGGAAGCAAATCTGTCATTGTTTGCACATGACATGATAGTGCACATAGAAAATCCTACAGACTCCACCAAAAAACTACTCGATCTAATAAACGAATAGGAAAAACAGTGGGATAGAAAGTCAATATTCATAAATCAAAGGCATTTTTTGTACATCAACAATGAAATATCAGAAAGAGAAATCAGGAAGAAAATCCCATTTTCTATAGCAATAAGAGAAATAAAATACCTTGGAATAAACCTAACCAAGGAGGTAAAAGATCTGTACGCAGAAAACTACACAACACTGAAGAAAGAAATTAAGGAAGACACAAAGAAATGAAAGCATGTACTATGTTCATGGATTGAAAGAATTAACATCATGTAAATGTCCATACTACCCAGAGCAATTTATAGATTCAACACAATCCCTAATAAAATACCAATGACATATAGAACAAATATTTCAAAAATTTATATGGAGCCATAAATGACCCTGAATAGCTGCAGCAATTTTAAGAATGAATAACCAAGTAGGAGAGATCACAATACCTGATATAAAACTGTATTATAAGGCCACTGTAATCTAAACAGCCTGGTACTGGCATAAGAACAGACACACAGACCAATGGAACAAAATAGAGAGCCCAGAGATAAATTCAGGTCTCTGTGGTCAATTAATATTTGACAAAGGGAACAGGAGCATAGAATGGAATAAAAATAACCTCTTCAATAAATGGTGTTGGAAGATCTGGACAGGTTCAAAAAAACAAAACTAGACCACCAACTTAATCCATATACCAGAGTAAACTCAAAATGGATAAAAGACTTAATATAAGTCATGACACCATAAAAATCCTAGAGATAAACATAGGCAGTAAAATTTCAGATATCACGTGCAGCAATACTTTTGCCAATTTATCTCCTAGGGAAAAGAAAATTAAATGAAAAAAATAAACAAATGGCACTACATCAAATTAAAAAGCTTCTGCATGGCTAAAGAAAACATCATCAAAATGAAAAGGTAACCATTTGTATGGGCAAACATATTTGTGAATGATACCTCTGACAAGGGTTTGATCTCCAAAATGTGTAAAGAACTCATATGACTCAATGCCAGAAAGACAAACAATTATAAAATGGGCAAAGGACCTGAATAGACACTTCTCCAAGGAGGACATACAGAGGGCCCATAGACATGTGAAGGGATGTTCAACATCACTAGGCATCAGAGAGATGCAAATTAATACCACAATGTGACACCACCTCACACCAGTCTGAATGATCATCATTAATAAACCAACAAACAACAAATGTTGGCAAGGATGTTGAGAAAAGGGGACTCTAGTGCACTGTTGGTGAGAATGCGGACTGGTACAGCCATTGTTTAAAACAGTATGGAATTTCCTTATAAAAATAAAAATAGAACTGCCTTTTGACATAGCATTTCCACTGCTGGGATTATACCCCAAGAATCCTAAAACTTCAGTTCAGAAGGGCCTATGCACTCTTATGTTCATAACAGTGTCATTTATAATAGCCAAGTGTGGAAACAGCCTAAGTGCCCATCGGTAAATGAGTGGATCAAAAAACTGTGGTACATTTACAAATGGAATACTATGTAGCAGAAAGAAAGAAGGAACTCCTACCCTTTTGATAGCATAGATGGAACTGGAGAATATTATGCTAAGGGCAATAATCCAGTCAATGAAAGACAAATAGTATACTATCTCACCTATAAGAGGAAACTAATGAACAAAATGAACAAATGAACAAAATAGAAACAGAGGCAGGGAAACAAGGAACAGACTGATGGTGACCAGAGGAGAGGGGCATAAGGGTGGAAAGAAGGATAAGGGTGGAAAGAAGGGGAAGGGACTAGTCGAGGAACATGTATGAATGATCCATAGACATGGACAACATTGTGAGGATTGACTGTGGGAGTGTGAGATGGGTTGGGCAGAGGAAAGCAAAGGGGAGGATTGGAACAATTCTAAGAGAACAATAAAATATTTAATAAAGAAAAGATCACTAATTTTTGAGGAGTGATTACTTACTGCACCCATCTTCTCATGCTCAGAAATAACCCATTCTATGAAGTGTTATGTATATGTATTAGAAATGAAAACTAACAAACATGCTCAGTCAAGTCATGTGACTGGGTTATAATTGAGAAAATTATTATTGAGTTTGAATTAAAACTTAAGTCAGGAAGAATAAATCTCAAAATAAGGAAATTGTGTGGGGATGGAAGAATGTCAAATAGAAAATGTATACACTGTCCTCTATCCCCAGTTCCTGATGCAATCTAAATTGTTTGGAATTTCCTAGGTGACAGGAGTGATTTTTGTTCCAATGAGGCAACTCTTCTTGGGCTCCTGGACAGCTTCAGAACAGAGACTGGTCACTAGAAAGACCAAGCCATGTTGGAAGCTTGGAACTTTCAGCACCACTCACCATCCTCTAGAAAGGGGAGAGGGTCTGGAAACTGAGTTAATGATTGATCATGCCTACATAATGAAGCTCCATAAAAATCCCAAAGGTAAGGAATTATGAGTGCTTCCAAGCTGCTGAAAACGTGGAAGTACTGGCAGAATGGCATGACTGAAGAGGGCATTCTTCCCCTCATACGCTACCTTAAGTATCTCTTCCATCTGGATATTAATCTGTCTCCTTGATAATATCCTTTTATAATAAACCAATAAATATGTTTCCCTGAGTTCTGTGAATCATTCTAAAAATTACTAAACCCAAGGAGAGAGTTGTGGGAACACTGGTTTATAGTCAGTTAGTCAGAAGTACAGGGTGACTTGCGACTGGCACCTAAAGTGAGGGTGGTAGCAGAAGTCTTGTGGGACTGAGCTCATAACCACCTGTGAGATCTGATGCTAACTCCATGTAGATAGTGTCAAAATTGAGTTAAACTGTAGGACACAGCTGGAGTCAGAGAACTGTGTGATATATGAAAAATCCATAATTTTGTGTCAGAAGTGAAGTATGGCAATTATGTTGTAGTGTTGCAAGAGTAAAGAGAAACACAGGAGTGTTTTCCTTACACAGGGAGAAAGAGATTCTATGAAAAGACTAAGAATTCTAAAGACTAGAAAGTTTTCATCTCTTCTGCACAGGGACCATTCAGCTGTCCCTTTCCTGTCCTAATTTGAGCTGTTTGTGGTGCTGGAAGAAATCATGCAACAGTATAGATGAGTACCACTATAAAGTCTTCATTTTCAGCCTTGGTTGGGCCAAAGGTGGATTTTAACATCTTCCTACTTACCCTCAGTCAGACTTTCCTTAAACTCATCACACCATCACCTGGCCCTTCCCTCTCTAAAAGCGACAATGACCCCAACTTCAGAGAGAAAATAAGTCATCAAATCACAAATACCTCAAATTTCTGCCATGAAAAATACAAATTTAACAAGCAATCACACCCATTCTTTCTTCTTTAAAAATTAAAAGGTGATCTGCTTCTTCATGTTAGGTTAATATTTTCATCTTCACACTAGATCCCACCCCTTCTGGGTCCTAAAGCATTTCCCTAATTATCACCACTCTCTCTTCTTTCTCTTGAATACCTCCATGTATATAAGTTCATTCATAACAAATACCTCTTACCAAAAACAAACAAAGAAACAAAAACTTTAACCCCAAATTTTCCCCTAACTGCTTATATCTCTCCAACTACTTAGTATTCTATTATGAATCCTTGGTAGTCTCTATGTTAAAAGAGCAGATTCACCAGGTTTGACCAGGAAGTATCTTTATTCTTCTTCCCCCTCATTCCAAGCTGTTCTGTGGAGTTTATTCTCATCTTCACCTAAATTGAATATTAGACAGATACCATAGTTTGTCTGCTTACATTGAATTGTAAGAATAAATAAGAATGCTCATATTTTAGTAATTGGATATCATTGGTTCCACTGTAAAAAATAAAATTATGAAGTTTATTTAAAGCTTCTCCCATCTTTCAGCTTTTTCCTGGAAGCCTTGCAGTGAGGAGTCTCCATTCTTTGTTTCTAAACCTAATTCTCTGCTTCTGTTCCTTCCTTGTAAATTTTCAACTGGCTCCTCCAGAAAGGAAGTAAAAGAGAAAGAGGTAAGGCAGGAAGTGCCTTCGTCTTCTTACAATGCCTCTGATCTTTGGAAACATTCAAAAGTATTTTTCTCAGAATGCATTTGTGGAACTTCCAGCCAAGATGGAGGCATAGGTAGATATACTTTTCCTCCTTGCATAACCAAAAGAAAGACAACAACAAATTTTAACAACAGCAACAACAACAAAACAGAACTGTCAGAAAATTGAGCTGTATGGAAGACCAACAACCAAGAATTAAAGAAGAAACATTCATTCAGACTGGTAGGAGGGGCAGAGACAGGCAGCTGGGGTGGAGAGGATGCGTGGAAAGGTGACGATGTCAGACTGGATGGCCCCACATTTGTGTGCAGATAAACCTGAAAGAACAACTGTGGAGTGAGACAGACTACAACCAAGGGTTCAAGCACAGGAAAAGAGAGCCTCAAAACCTCTGGCTGAAAAAATCTGTGGGGGTTGTGGTGGCAGAAGAAAATCCCAGCCTGACAGGAGAGTTCAGTGGAGAGACCCACAGGTTCCTAAAAAACAAAAACACACCCACCAGGGAATCAGCACTAGAAGGACCCAATTTGCTTGTGGGTAGTGGAAGAAATGATTGAAAGGTGCCTAAGAGCCATACAAGCAGCATTGTTCCCTCTCTGACCCCTCCCCCACATACAGAACCACAATGCAGGGACCTGTATTGCCCCACCATAGTGAATACTTAAGGCTCTGCCCCTTACAACATAACAGGTATGCCAAGACAAAGAAATATGGCCCAAATGAAAGAACGCATAAAAACTCCAAAAATAGAACTAAGCAATGAAGAGATAGCCAACCTATCAGATGCACAGTTCAAAACACTGGTAGTCAGCATGCTCACAGAAATGGTTGTGTATGATCACAAAATAGAGGAATGAGTGAAGCCTATGAAAAGTGAAATAGCCCTGGCAGGTGTAGCTCAGTGGATTGAGTGCGGGCTGAGAACCAAAGGGTCACCGGTTCGATTCCCAGTCAGGGCACATACCTGGGTTGCAGGCCAGGTCCCCAGTGGGGACCACGTAAGAGGCAACCACACATTGATGTTTCTCTCCCTCTCTTTCTCCCTCCCTTCCCTTCTGTCTAGGAAGGAAAGAAGGAAGTAAGGAAGGAAGGAAGGCCAGTGAAATAAAGGAAAATGCTTAGGGAACCAATAGAGACGGGAAGGAAACCAGGACTCAGATCAATGGTTTGGACCAGAAGGAATAAATAAACATTCAACCAAAACAGAATGAAGAAACAAGAATTCAAAAAAATGAGAAGCTTAGGAACCTCTAGGACAACTTTAAATGTTCTGATATCAGAATCATAGGTGTGCCAGAAGGAGAAGAAGAAGAGTAAGAAATGGAAAGCTGATTTGAAAACATAATGAAGGAGAACTTCCCCAGTCTGGCAAAGGAGATAGACTTCCAGGAAGTCCAGGAAGCTCAGAGAGTCCCAGAAAATTTGGACCCAAGGAAGCACACACCAAGGCAATTATAATTACATCACCCAAGATTAAAGATAATGGGAGAATCTTAAAAGCAGCAAAAGAAAAAGAGACAGTTACCTGCAAAGGCATTCCCATAAGACTATCAGCTGATTTAGCAAAAGAAACCTTACAGGCAAGAAGGGGCTGTAAAGAAGTATTCAAAGTCACAAAAGGCAAGGACCTACATCCAAGATTACTCTACCCAGCAAAGCTATCATTTGGAAAGGAAGGACAGATAAAGTGCTTGACAGATGAGGTCAAGTTAAAGGAGTTCATCATCACCAAGCCCTTATTATATGAAGTGTTAAAGGGAATTATCTAAGAAAAGAAGAAGATCAAAACTATGAACAGTAAAATGACAACAAACTTTCAACTATCAACAACTACATCTAAAAACAAAAACCAACTGAGCAAACAACTAAAACAGGAACAGTATCACAGAAATAGAGATCACATGGAGAGTTATCAGTGGGGAGGGGACAGAGGGAGAAGGTGGGAAAAGGTACAAGGATTAAGAAGCATAAATAGTAGGTACAAAATAAACAGGGGAAGGTTAAAAATAGTATAGGAAATGGAGAAGCCAAAGAACTTATATGTATCACCCATGGACATGAACTAAGGGGTTGGGGCGAGGAATGCTTGTGGGAGAGGGGTACAGGACAGAGGGAGATAAAGGGGAGAAAAAAATAGAACAATTGTAATAGCATAATCAATAAAATATACTTTAAAAAGATATCTAGAAGACTGAAGAAGGCAAAATATGAAAGAAGATAGTTACAATACATATAACCCACAAACTCTAGCATGCTTGGTATGTAAAGTGCTCCTACTATAAATTAATAAAAATATGACAACCCAATATAAAATGGACAACCACATTCAACAAGCATAACATAGAACAGAAAATTCAGAAAAACATAAACATATTTTAAATGCCCAAATTTATTATTATCTCAGGAAATACAAACAAAATCACAAAGATACCATTACATCAGATTGTCAAAATTTTTTAACTTTGATAATACCAAGTGCTGGCTTGAATGTGAAACCAATGGGACTTTCATACATTGCTATAGGGAGTGTAAACCAAGAACAGGATGTTACAGAAGATAAAAAAACATAGGAGTCTTTTCAAACTTGAAGATTTGAAATGGGCTTTATAAAAACTTTTAACTGAAATTAAAGAATAAGGAGTTGGTCAGACCAAGCAATTCCAAGCAAAAAGAACACTTTATAAATAGGCTTGAATTTCATCACATAGGGCATGTAAGAAAATGAAAGACATCCAGTGTGGCTGGAGGAGGAGCAAGGTGGAGCGGGTGGCGGGAATGGGCAGAACAGCACAGGAGTAGGCTAAAGAGGTATGCAGGAATCATCCTTGTGCTTTCTGACTACTCTAAGGATTTTTATTATTATCCTGGGCCATGGGATACCATTAAAGGGCTTAAACAAAGGAATGATGCTCTCAGATTTGCATTTTTCATAAAGATCACTCTGGTTGACACTAAAAGATGGGTTGAGTATATGTGTGCGCAAAAGTGGATACAGAAAAACCACTTAGGAGCCTTTTACAATAATCCAGGAGGTTAGCAATGATATAGTCTTGGGAGAAGTAGACAGATGGAATAAAATCAATAGACCTTGATGGTGGCTTAGATATGGTGGTGAGGAAGAAGGGAAGTGTAAAGGATGACTGTTGATGTTTGGGATCTGACAAGATCAGTTGTATTGTGGTACCATGCATTCAGGAAACCTTGCAAGAGGACAAGGTTGAGTGTGGCACAGAGAGAAATTATTACTTTAATTTTACACATGTTAATCATGAGAGACTCATTTTATGTCCAAGTAAACATATAAAGGATGCATTTGATATGTAAATTTGGATCCAGTGGTTTACTAGAACCAGCGCACTCATGCTCTGCATGTCTTCCCAACTCCGCATTCAGTGACACCATGTCAATAGCTCAATATTGGCCATGGTGAGAATATTTACACCATGGAAAATGGCAAAGGCTAAAATTCAGGGTGTTTTTTTTTCCATTTGGAGAATTGCGTGTTAGATATTTACCCACACACCACTCTTTGGATCATAGAAAAGTCTGGTATAGAGATAAAAAAAAATGCAGGAATCTTCAGAAGGCAGCTGGAGGTTTTTAGCTGTGCTTCATTAAGCAGCAATTCATTTTTTGCACAGAGGTGAAAGTGTTAGCATGGAATTTGCTCATGCCATCCCTGTAAAAAAACATTCTGCTGTTGACACATAAATGGCTGCCAGAATTTTCAAACAGGTCGGGGTCCTTAAAGGAGTGAAAAAGAATTATTTGTCAAAGAAACCCAATTCTCCTCCTATTTTTGGCCTTAGCAGTATGGCAAGGAATGTGAAAGTAGCATTCCAGGTTTATATGCATGTTCCATTTATTGCCTTTGGGACCATCTATATCTGCTTCCCTAGGAGCCTTCATGGACTGATGCCATCCCTGTGTACATACCAGCACCAGGTGGCAGGCCTCGTGCACACCTAGCTCTATCTGACCTTACATTCAGATATGCAAGCAGACATGAGTAAAAAGCCCTGGCAACAGCTTAATTGCCACCCAAGGAACCATATACTTCTAGTTAGCACATTGAAGCAGAGCTTAAGATAACAAAGTCACCAAGGTATCTGACAACCAGAACAAGATGTATGGCTAAAGTTCTTCAAAGAAGGACCTCCAGGGACTGACTGCAAACACGGTTTTGAGAGTGTCAACAGTACTCTGCAGGAGGTCTTGATACACTTCCAGAGATAATGGCTACACTGATGGTGAGAGTAGCACATTCTTCTGCTCTAGAACTTTATAGTTTGCCAAGCATTCTCACATAAATTTCTCATTTTTGTTTTTTACAGCAACTCTATGGAGTTGAAAGCATAAGGTCATTATTTTCTTCTATTTTACAAATGAAGTTCCGGCCTCTTTAAATTAATACAGACCACCCAGCAACACTGTGCTAGGCCTGAGTAGACTTCAGTCCAAAATGTATACTTGTACATACAGTGGAATATATAATTCTATATATAATTGTGTGTATTAATGACAATATATATCTTGCTTTCTGAAACATTTAAACAGACTGCTTTTCTATGAAGTCCCAAGAAGTATTCCAAGCAGTACCCATCATAGATGTGTTAACATGTATACATAAAAATGTTTCTAAAACACTTTTTTCTGATCATAAAAGTAATACATGTGTTGGTGTTATAACATTTTGAAAATCCATAATTAATATGCAAAACAAAAATATTTGGTGTGTTAGAAATATTAGTAAGGTAAATGTTTCTACCAAGATAGTGATTATCTTAAAAGTGCACTCATTTGAGCATATAGTGAATGGCATTCACAAATCAATGTTTATGTGTGTGTGTGCTCATTTGCATACATTTTCTATGTCTTGTCCTAAAAACGTGTCCTCAAATGCCCACCTTAATCCTAAAGGTAGCTGTGGAATTTTGACATACATACACACTGCTACAGTGGCCAGGCTCTGGGATGCCCAATGATTCTTGCCTCCTGGTTAGTATTCACTCTCTGTATATTCCCCTGCCATACTGAGCAGGGCAACCCAGTATAACTAATAGCATATTCCAGAAACAACAATATATAATTCCTAAGGCTAGATAAGAAAACACATTGCGGCTTCTTCCTTCCTCTTTTTAAGGTCACTCACTCTGAGGGAAGCCAGCCACAATGTCTGTGGACATACACACAGCCCTATAGACAGAGCCATGTGGAGAGAAGCCCAGACCTCCTGTCCACAGCCATGTGATGGTGCCATATTGAAGTAGATCCTCAACTCCAATGTGAACTGCAACCTCACCAAAGATCCTGAGTTAGAACCATCCAGCTAAGATGTCCTGAACCCCTGATTCACAGAAACTGTGAATTAATAACCCTTTATCGTTGGTTCAAGCCAGCAAGTTTTGGGGTAATTTATTATGCAGCAATACATAAATAATACACTGGCTTTAAACCAGGCAACTTAAATCCAAGCTTTATCACTTACTACATAAGTTGCCTTGGTAAACTCACGTCATCTCTCATTCACAATTTTTTTAATTGAAGTGATAGTATCTACCTTAAAGCACTACTTTATTTTTTTAATTACTTTATTGTTGTTCAATTACAGTTATCTGCATTTATCCCTTTCCTTCCCCCCCACCCCATCCACACCCACCTCCCTCCCTTGCTTCCACCCTCCCCCTTGGTTTCGTCTATATGTCCTTTGTAGTAGTTCCTGAAAACCCTTCTCCCCACAGTCCCCTCCCCCCTCCCCTCTGGCTATCGTTAGATTGTTCTTAATTTCAATGTCTCCGTTTATATTTGCTTGTTTTTTTCTTTTGTCGATTATGTTCCAGTTAAAGGTGAGATCATATGGTATTTGTCCCTCACCACCCGGTTAAAGCACTACTTTAGAAAGTAAATGTGATCACCCTGGCTGGATGGCTCAATTGGTTTGAGTGTGGTCCTGTACTCCAAAAAGGGTCAGGTTTGATTCCCAGTCAGGGCATATATCCAGGTTGTGGCTTTGATCCCCAGTTGGGGCACATACAGGAGGCAACTGATTGAAGTTTCTCTCTCACATCAATGTTTCTCTCTCTCTTTCTCCCTTCCTCCATCTCTAAAATCAATAACCTTATCCTCGGGTGAGCATTTTTTTAAGGGGGGTGTAAATGTAATCATACAACATGGAAGTTCTTGGCACAAGGTCAGCATTCTTGGGGCGACTAATTCCAATTTACCCAGAACTTTCTTTGTTTTAGCACTGAAAGTCTGGCATTTACAGAAGTGCCTCAACCCCAGGCAAATTGAGATAGTCATCCTAGTATTCATTGAAAATTGGGTGAAGTTGAAGATGTGAATGGTATACAGTTAAGAAAGGAAATCTAGACGCATCAGGTGGACTAGCCCACACTCTACCCACCTATACATAGAGATTATGGCTAACATTGCATCACCATATCTGTGAGACCTAGAATCCCAGACCATGGAAATAAAATCAGGTTTCATTTCTTAGAAGTTCTGCGGCAACCCCAGAGATGTGCGGTCTGCTGTTTCCAACACTTTGGTCTTACCAGGAAGACTTCAGGTCTTCCCTTTCCATTTTTTTCTGAAGTTCAGACAGGGCTTAATCCACATCATCAAAAAGACTAGTCTAGAAAATTTCACTGCATTAGACAGAGAAGGTACTAAAAAGGAAATGCAACTCCACTGATGCTGAAAGTGGTGACTCTGAAGTCAGCGACCAAAACTGACCTTAGAAGCCCTTACCAAGCAGGATCCTGGGCCAGCCCTGATTGGCCTCCATGGAAGCCCCAATTGTCTCCCAGCCTCCTCGGAGTCCACCACCCTGAACGGCTCACTTTCTGCTGTTCTTCTTGGAGTTCTCAACCGTAACCTTCCTTGCTCTGTGCACATCTCCACCCATCCACCCCATAAATGAACAGCAGCTCCCCCTCACCATTTGAGTCTGTGCCAAGATACTGCTCCCTCTGGGAAAATTCTCCCAACTCCCAGGGAACTTCTTATGCCCCACAGTGCTTACCTTGAGGTACCACATCACAAGTTATAACCCTTTCACTTTTCTGTTTGTCTCATCCCACCCTACCCCCAGTCTAAGTCTGCTTCAGCACAAGGACTATGTCTTGTTTACCTTTCTTTCCTCAGTTCCTACCAAAGTGCCTAGCACACAATAGATATCCAATAAATGATGGTTGATTAAAGGCATAAATGCATGAATACACACCTTTCATGCCACTTGGCTCAATTTTCCAAAGACTGATATCTGGGAAGGAGAATAAAATGCTCTTTTCACTCCTTAGGAGCCACAGTTTGCTGTAGCTAATGAGTTGACAAACAGAGAAAGAAGCAAAACTCACCACTTATGCAGTATGGCCAGAGGTGGACACCGATTGACAACACTTTAATATCAGGGACTGCCTGTCCTAAGTAAGGCCTGGTAATCAGTCCGGAAGAACGTTCTGCTCTCCATCTACACTGATTACTTAAGAAGTCAAGAATAAAATAAAGTATTGAATGAGTTTTCTTGCTTTACAAAAACAAATGACATAGACCTGGACAGGCCCATTTGACAAACTCCAGTGCTTTGTGGATTCCCTATAATTGGGAGCTTCTGCCCTCAGCTACTGAATTACCCACCCACAGACAGAACCAAGGGAAGCCAGGCAGTCTGGGTAATACACAAAAGAACGATTAGCAGAAAGATCCTGAAGTAGCTGGCTCTCTGGACAAAGATGGGAAGCATGAGGTCAATGCTGTGAGTGAGCATGTGTGTTACCGTAGAGGCCTGTGGCTCCCTGCCAGAGGTGCTACTTCATGCATCACATCTCACTGGAGAAAAAAAAAGAATGTCTTCCAGAAATCCCAGTCACCTCCACATCTGGTTTAGTGCTCTTTCCAGCAGCCTGAATAAAATGATGTGCTGCTTTCAAAATCAGGTCAAAGTAACAGAGAGGAAGGATGTTTTGACAAATAGACTTCGCTCCATCTGGTAAACAAGAGAAAAAAAAAATAAGTCAAGACAAACCCTTGTAAAGGGAAGCAGCAATGACTGGGTAGCCCGCAGTATATCTGGGATGAGAAAAAAAAACAACAACATTGAATTTCAAGACCTAAGACAGTTTATCTGCTAAACTGGGAGGAGGAGCAACTGCATCTCATAAGCTTGTTTTACTAGAAATTTGCTATTATGTATCTGCTGTTTAGGAGGTAAGTATCACATTGTATGTGGTTCTCCAAGAAAGTATAAAATATCAAGGCACATAAAGTGTCAGACTGAGCAGCTGCAGCCAACCCTGGTATAAAGGGAAGGAGCAAATATTAATATATGCTCTTACATATATTATTGAATGTAGTCTTTGCAAAAAAAGCTAAAAGGACAGTGTTATCACCCTTGCTTTGTGAATTAGATTAAGCAGTTTAATCAAAAATATACAACTTAAGTAAACTTCGGAACTGCAATCTGAACTTGAAGATCCAAGTCTGTACATTCCCATTTTTCTGGAATGTGCAGTACCACCTCTAGGCTGTGACCATGGCATCTCCATCTTAGACCACCTTCTTTTCTAGCTCAGTGGAGATTCCAATGGGTCTATAGCCAGTCACAGCAGGCTGTTGATCAGAGCGTTCACAGCAAGCGTGAAACTATGTAGGCTAAGCGCTCTGTTTCTCTTTTGCAATCCTACTTTCTATTATATTGGAACTTAGTATATTTTCCACAAGATGGAGTATCAAGGTAACTATATAAAACTCACACTCACTTATGACTTTTTTAAATTTGAAAATCCAAATTCTCCATCTGCTTATGAGCCCTGTCTGGAATTAACCAGACAGAGTGATATCCTTACATTATAGAGTGGGTGCAGAGTTAAGGAAGTGGATTGAATTTACAGTGGTTACCTTTTTTGCCAAGAAACTCATCCAACTGGGGTTGGAAAACCAATCCTCAAATGTCGGGTATTAATTGGACCCTTGGCCAAAGCCATCAGCCTATTAAGGTCCTTGGAGCAAGAATATACTGTCATCCAGAGCCAGTGCTGACGGCTTGAAGCCTGGTCACACACTATTTCTTTCCCTCTGGTGCCACATCCGTGACTTTGCCCCTTTGTCTCCAGTGACTTGAGTTTTCCTTCCTCAGTCTGCTGGCATAATTAGGGGTCTTTTAAAGCTCTCAAGGGCCCAGCTGACCATGAATATTAAAAAAGATGTCACAGGTAGTTATTGAAACTTGTGGAAAGTTTGTGAAGTTTTAGTGAGGGTCTTGGAAGAGTTTGTGTCTTTCTGGAAAAATAAAAGAGAAGTGGTGAACCAAGAGGAGGAGGTATTCTGTAGGCCAGGAGATGGGTCAAAAGAACCTAGAAGACATGCCAGTTTCTCACCACCTGCCTTTCCAATATGAAAGGGAATACATAGTCTGGTATACTTTCTCTATTATTGTTTTCAGCATCATATTTACTAGTAATAAACATGTTGCCCAACACATATTGGTAAGACACATAAACCAGAAGCTCTAGTATCCACTGGACTGAGACTAGAATTACAGACTCTGTCACTTTCTAGTTATGATACCCTAGGCAGGGAACTTAAGTTCTCAAATATCCATACGGATGACCTTAGGCTGCTAAAGGGTTAAGTGTTTCGTACTTAGCACAGTGTATGTACTCAGTAAATATTATTAACTACTATTTTTCTCTGTTATTTTTCCGTATCTTCCCTAACTCAGTTGACAACTCTTCTCCACATGAAATTGGACATTAATTTGAGACCGAAATCTGAGTACTTTCCAACTCAGACCAGTGACATTTGTATATGAGGGTTCATGTAGACCTAGTTAAGCCCTAGAATAATTTCTGGTGAACTTCATAGTGTGGATGATTCACCTCACATATAAGAGTAGTTGGTCTCTTTTGATAAATGACCAGAAAAACAGAAAACTGAAACAACTACATTATAATTTTGACCAAAGAGAACATGTTCACTTGAAATAGTCCCATCACTGAGGAAAAAGTGAAGACTTCTTATAGATTAAATTATTTGGAAAATTACTTTATGTTCCCCAAGCATCAGTAGACAGTAAAGTGACTTTTCTATAGCTCACAATCTATAAGACAGCCCACTGATGTACTAATGGCCAGTTTATGGTAGACTGAACTGCTGAGAAGATACTTATTAGCTCTCAGGGCTCTCTGGAGTTAGAAGTTGTCATCTGGCTGAGTGGTGCTTCTACATGGCAATATCAGCATCATCTGACTGGCTGGAACAAAGCCAACTGGGATATTCAAAAATACAGGAAGATTTCATTCCTTTCTAACTGTTTTCCAAGATTTGAGACAGTTGGCTTTGTCCAAGAAAAATTTAGTGGCTACCACAATGACAACTCATAGAGAAGCCTTAGAGTTCTTTACTTCCAAGCCAGACATGAAGGGTGTCATGGGGGGAAAAAATCATGCCTGGCCATCCACATATGCTCCTTTACTTCCTGCCTTCTTCATTAACTATCCTTGTCACATTCATATTCCTTGATGTTGTTTCCATCCCCACATCTGCCCTGATGATGCAAGCATCTGTCCAACATGTATTTCTATTGATTTTGTTCAATATAAGGGAAATAAGTCGGCATGGGGGAACTGGGTTAGGACTGCACATTAGCAAAATACATCTTTACTGACAAGTGTCAAGAATTTACTGACAAAGCAATTTTTTAACCATTATTAGGTTGAAGGTATATCCAAAGACTAAAGATCCTAACAGAAAAATATGGAAAATACTCTTTGAAGCAAACAGACTCATTGAAACAGACTGCCAACTATAAAATGAACCACAGGGGATGAGTAAAGCACACTCCTGGGCTAAAGGTGCTCCAACTTCTCGCTGCCATGCACAGCCTCACTTCATGGGTGCCCAGTTCTGCTGCAGTGTCAGTATCTTTCCAACACCTGCATTACCCCAACAGATACTGTTAGTTGAACGCTGCTGTCCTGTCGTGTCTACTCCGCCCATCACTAAATATAGTCATTGTGGCATCTTGGTCTAATACCCGGATAGCTAGGGCAGGATGCAAATTCTTCCTTGAGATGGTACTAATTCAGATGACCCAAAAGTGACAACTGCCTGGAGAACATTATGCTAAATGAAAGAAGCCAGTCAGAGAAAGACAAATAACATATGATTTCACTCATATGTGGAATCTAATGAACAAACTGAGCTAACAAGGAAAAGGGGAACAGACTCATAGATGGAGAACAGGATTTCAATTGGTGGGGGGAGGTTAGAAGGTGGGGAGATGGAGCAAAATAGAAAAAGGACTCATGAACATGGACAACAATGTAGTGATTGCTTGGGGCGGATAAGGGGACTAAATGGTAATGGAAAAATACAATAAAGATTAAATTTAAAAACTTACAACCGTAACTTTTAAGAATTGCATTTTAAAAATGTGTTGCATTTGTAGGTTGAAAACTCATGGATTTCTTTAATAGCATAGAAATAATAACACTAATAAAAATTACCTAAAGAAATACTAAAAGTGGGTGTTACTTAGTTGCCCCCATTGCTATCAACATTCATGAGTGAGATGCTTGAAACGCAAAATCAGTCAGATGCCTGCTTAGTGCTATCTGTCTGGAGCACCAAAAAGTCAGGCTAGAGCTCTTAAATCCCTCCTGCTAAGGGCACTGGCCTGGGTCCTAGGTGCCAGGATGGCAAAGGAAGTCAAAGGGGAATGACGGCCATTTATAGTCACTATTACCAAACA
This sequence comes from Micronycteris hirsuta, assembly GCA_004026765.1. Lineage (NCBI taxonomy): Eukaryota > Metazoa > Chordata > Mammalia > Chiroptera > Phyllostomidae > Micronycteris > Micronycteris hirsuta. The sequence goes on from PVJI01016048.1 coordinate 25,789, forward strand.
CAGGGTACTGAGAGCTTTATGTCCTTTTGCTCATTTTGTCCCATCAACAGTCCTATATAATAAGTACTTCTGTGCACACTTTATAAATGAGGATTCTGAGATTCAAAGAGACTCAAGAATAACTTGCTCCAATTCAACAGTTAGGGTGTTACAGGATTTGGAATCAGAATCAAAACCAGGACTGTTTGGCATATAGAATTTGAGATATATTACAAACTCCCCCCCTTAACCACTGTATTAATGTATCTCAAACTTGAACAGTCATTCAGGTTTCCTGAGGAATCTTGTCAAAATGCAGATTCTGATTCTTAGATCTGGGTGAGGCCTGAGGCTCTGCATTTCTAACAAGTTCCCAGGTGATGTGAATGTTGCAGGTTTTGGATGCCACTCTGAGAAGTGAGATGTCTAATAATAGTTCCTTGTCTATATCTAAAGGGGGTTCCCACAAATGAGAGAGGGTGGGGTACAGAGAAGGGAGAAGGAGGAAGGAAGCAAGTTTCCTGATGTAAAATGTTGTCCCATCCCCTAATGTATATATAACAATTAAGAAACCCACAAAATTACTAACTTTCTCCCATGAAATCTCTCAGTTAGAAACTAAATTCAGGCTCTGTGTATCTATCTCATACATCTTTTGCTGAGCACTTGGGTCTCAACAGATTAGCCCAATTTTGCATTTTATGAAATCAGCCTCCAGGAATGAGAACTGGCTAAACTCCTTCGCCCTGGATGAATCCTAAGGACACAGTAACAGTCTGAGTTGAGTAAGTCTGAAAGCTTGCAAACATCCTGCCACGAGCACTGTGAAAATGTGAAAGCTGCTTCCCTTTAGGGTCACCCCAAATTCATCCAAGGATACACAAGACTGGCCTCTCACCTGGGTGTGGTGCCCTCTTAATGGCACTTGTATCCTTGTAGAGCTTTTTAGGACATATGGTGGAAGATGAGTTGCATTTTTACTGAGAGCCCCAGGGGTAATTCCTGAGAGTGAGGTTAGGACTTGAGGGACACTTGGTAGACATCTGCTGGCATCTGAAGCACCAGCTCACACACAAAAGTGGAAATAGCATAGGAGCCTGATCAGGGCGTATCCTGCTCCTGGCCTCCTTGACATGTTGTGGCTCCCACTTTCTCTGTTCCCCACACCCAGAGAGCAGAACTGGGAAGTGCCTAGCACAGACCTACTTTCTTGTTCTTGGCATGATATCATTCTTCCTGGAGAAAACATTCAGTGCTATGAGCACCCCTAAAGAGTATGGTGAGGATTGGGCAAGAAACATGATGCGTTTTCATCCTGACTTTCCTAAGTCTGTGGCTGGAAGTTCTAGTGGGTGATTCTTCCATGAACTTGTCATCCACTGATCTAGTCATTCAACAAATATTTAATGAGTACCTACTATGTACTAGGCAGTATGCTACCTATTGAGTGTAATGCAGTCCCTGGGCTTGAAGAACTTAGAGTCTAAAGGTAGAGACAAGCATGCAAATAAATAATGATGATAGATATCATGCCCCTAAATTATCTCCAGTCCCGTGTGCAGGGCCAGGGTATCAGATGCTGTAATAGAGGCTTGTTCAGGTGTGGGAGGGAACAAGAGAGGAGAGTTCCTACGTATACTGAGCACCTATTATGTGCCATGTACTTTAAAAAATTCCTTCAGTGTTTCCCTATCTTTTTCACATCACTGCTCATTGAGAAAATGAGAATAGTCCTGTGACATACTCAGGCGAACTCAGGAGGCTACTCTGAGCTGGAGGCCAACTGCTCAGGCTCCAGTCCTCTATCGGCTGGCTGCAGGGAACCACATCTCAGCACCACCTAATCCATTCTCAGGTGCTTCACTGTGCTGTAGAGCCAGGCAAGATTGCACTGAAATACACCACTGAAACCTCACAACTCTACAAATGGGGTAAGTAAGACCTCATGAGTTTAAGTAACTTGTTCAAGGTGTTACAAAAGCTGAGACTGAGATTTGAACCCAGACCAGTCTTATTCCAAATCAATGGGGCTTTCCTTTTGGTATAACATTGCCTCCAACTCTACCCTAGGGAAATACTTCATTGAGGAGTGGGCCTCAGGAAAATAGATCTTAAGGAATGAGTAGTTGTTTGAAGAGAAGAGAAGAGAAAATATTTCCAAGCATGGCAAACAGCAAGTACAAACACACCAGAACATGAAATAGGTTTTTCCATATCCCAAATTAAGAACTATATAATAATATTCATTCACATGTGATGAGAATAAAAAGGAAGTCATTATCATAGCACAGTTTCCCCTCTCATCTTTCAAACAGAAAGGACATTTTGCTCAGGTGAGTTAGATTTCTAAATCTGCTCCACTGATCAGTTTAGGAGACGGAGAGGAGAATGTCAGACGCAGAAAGCAGGCCTAGTTCAGTCACTAAGGGAAAATGAGACGGGGTGAGGGTAGGGAGGAGCGCTGAACCAGCACTGTGGGAAAAGGACAGAGAGAGCAGAGGAAGAGTGAGAGTGGAGAAAGGACAAACTGGATGTGAGGCATTGAGAAAGAAAGGAAAGCAACCAGAGAGACTTTAGGAAAAAGACAGGGAAAAAGCAACTCTGAAGAGACTTCAGTCAAGTCCTAACATAGTTCCCATGCCTTTAGGAGTCCATGCATGTTTCTCTGAGCTATGTCACCATGTCAAGAATGGCCTGGAGGCAACTCGATATATTTGGGTTTTACATTTGATCTAAAAGTATGCTCTAGAGACCCTACTGCATCCAAATGCTGTGCTGAGCAGTGAGAAGACAGTGAAGAAAAGCACACAGCCCTGCCATCCTGTGCTTGTAATCAACTGAAGCAGACAGGCAGAAAATGGCCTTATGATAGGACATGGCATTTCAGATGCAGGGCCAGCACATGCAGTCATCCTTGACTTCTTTTTTTAAAATATACCTTGTACAGTAAGTTTATTTAGGTAACATTGCTTAATAACATTATATAAGGCTCGGGTGTAAAACTTCACAATATATTTACAATAGCCAAGTGCTGGAAACAGTCTAAGTGCCCATCAGTAAATGAATGGATCAAAAACCTGTGGTACATTTACACAATAGAATATTATTCAGCAGAAAGAAGAAGGAACTCCTACCTTTTGTGACAGCATGGATGGAACTGGAGAGCATTATGCCAAGTGAAATAAGCCAGTCAGTAAAAGACAAATACCATATGACCTCACCTATCAGTTGAATCTAATGAACAAAATAAACTAACAAACAGAATAGAACCACAGGCATGGAAACATGGAATTGACTGACAGTGACCAGAGAGAGCGTGGAGAGGGGGATAATGGTGGAAAGAAGGGGGAAGGGACTAGACAAAGAAATGTATGAATGACCTATGGACATGAACAATAGTGTGGGGATTGACTGTGGGAGTGGGGGTCAGCTGGACGGAGGGCAAAGAGGAGAAAATGGGAGCAACTGTAATAGAGTAACAAAAAATGATTTTAAAAAGGGTGAACAGTATGTTTATGACATGTACTACTTCTTAGTAAATATGACAAAGTACAGGCACTTTATCTATTGGTATAAAAATTTTCTCATCCATCATTTTATTTAGCTTTCCACAATGTTCAATATTATGTGTTCAATATCTCTTTAATGTCTGTAGAAAAATGCCAGATTTATTGTTCAAGTTTCTAATAAAAGCAAATATATAATTTTAAAAATAATATGACATCTGTAGAATCCATTGTGTGCTCACCACCTGAAGGGAAGTCTCCTTCCATCACCGTGTATTTGACTCCGTTTCTGCTGTTTGTCCACCTCATGCCACTTTCACCTGCTTGTAACCACCATTGTTGTCTGTATCTATGGGTTTGACTTTTTTGTTTGCTTCTTTTATGTGTTCATTTGTTGCTTTTTGCTTTATATCCCACATATAAGTGAAATTATATGATTCTTGTCATTTTTTATCTGACTAATTTTACTTAGCTTAATACTCTGAAGACCCATCTATGTGTCACAAATGGCAATAATTTATCTTTTTATGGACAAATAGCATTCCACTGTGTATACATATATACCATGTCTTCTTTATTCAATCATCTATCAAAGGACACTTGAGTTGTTTCCATATCTTGACTATTATGAATAATGCTGCAATGAACATAGGGGCATATATATCTTTACAAATAAATGTTTTCAAAATTTTGAGGTAAATACCCAGGAAAGGGATTTCTGGGTCATATGGTAATTTTACCTAATTTTTTTTTTTAGGAACCTCCATACTGGTTTCCATAGTGGCTGTACCAGTTTATCTTTCACCAGCAGTGTATGAGGAGGTCCTTTTTCTCCACATTCCCTACAATACTTGTTATTTCATATCTTATTGAAAATAGCCAACTAACAGCGTGAGGTGGTATCTTATTTTGGTTTTAATTTGCATTTCCCTTATTGCTAGTGAAGTAGAACATTTTTTTCATATATCTGTTGGTCATTTCTATGTCTTTTTTTTTGGAAAAAAGTGTCTATTTAGGTCCTCTGCTCATTTTTCAGTCAGCCAGGTTTTTTAAAATTTATTTTTATTTTTTTTATTGTTGTTCAAGTAGAATTGTCTCCATTTCTACTCCTACCCACACCAGCCATGCCCACCTCCCATCCTCAACCCTACTCCCCTTTGGCTGTATCTTTTATACATGTTCCTTGATGACCCATCCCCTTTTCCCCCCTGTTATCTCCTTCCACCTGCCCTCTGGTTACTGACAGTTTGTTATTTATTTCAATGTCTCTGGTTATATTTTGCTTGCTTGTTTATTTTGTTCATTAGGTTCCACTTAAAGGTGAGATCATATGGTATTTGTCCCTCACTGCCTAGCTTATTTTAGCATAATGCTCTCCAGATCTATCCATGTAGTCGCGAAGGGTAGGAGTTCCTCCTTTCTTTCTGCTGCATAGTATTCCATTGTGTAAATGTACCACAGTTTTTTGATCCACTCATTTACTGATGGGCACTTAAGTTGCTTCCAACACTTGCTATTGTAAATTATGCTGCTATGAACATTGGAGTGCAGAGGTTCTTTTGAATTAGTGTTTTAGGATTCTTAGGGTATAATCCCAACAGTGGAATTGCTGGCTCAAAAGGCAGTTTCATTTTTGTTTGTTTGTTTGTTTGTTTGTTTGTTTGAGGAAATTCCATACTGTTTTCCACAGTGGCTGTACCAGTCTACATTCCCACCAAAACTGCACTAGAGTTCCCTTTTCTCCACATCCTCTCCAACACTCGTTTGTTGATTGGGTCATGATGGCCATTCTGATGGGTGAGAAGTAGTATCTCATTGTGGTTTTAATTTGCATCTCTCTGATGGTTAGTGATGCTGAACATCTTTTCATATGTCTCTGGGTCCTCTGTATGTCCTCGTTTGAGAAGTGTCTGTTCAGTTTCTTTGCCCATTTTTTAATTGGATTGTTTGTCTTCCTGGAGTGGAGTGGTGTGAGTTCTTTATGTATTTTGGAGATCAAACCCTTGTCCAAGGTATCACTTGCAAATATATTTTTCCATACAGTTGGTTCCCTATTCATTTTAGACAGCCAGGTTTTTTGTTGTTGTTGAAATGTATGAGTACTTTATATATTCAGGTGTTAGCACCCTGTCAAAGGTATCATTTGCAAATATCTTCTCTCATTTAGTTGGTTACCTTTATGTTTTGTTGATGGTTTTTCTTGCTGTGCAAAACTTTTTAGTTTGATGTAGTCTCAGTCATTTATTTTCACTTTTACTTCTTTTGCCTTTGGGTCAAGTTCATAAACATTGCTCTGAGACACCCAAGGTCCATAAGTTTAATATTATATTTCTTCTATGTATCTTACTGTTTCAGGTCTTATATTCAAGTCTCTAGTCCATCTTGAGTTCATTTTTGTGTATGTTATCACATAGTAGTCTAATTTTATTATTTTTCCTGTGTCATTCTCATTTTTCCAACACCACTTATTGAAGAGAATTTCTTTTCTCCATTTTATGTTTTGGTTTATTTCTGAGTCTAAATTCTGTTACACCATTCTGTATGTCCATTATTCTGCCAATACCATACTGTTTTGATTACTGTAGCTTTAAAGTATAGTTGAAGTCAGAGAGTGTGATGCCTCTGAATTTCTTCTTTTTCTCAGGATTGCTTTAGCTATTTGCAGTCTTTGTTGTCCCAATAAATGTGATGATATTTTTGTTCTATTTCTGTGAAAAATTCCATTGGGATTTTGATGGGGATTGCATTAATTTGTTTTATTGCTTTAGGTAATATGACCATTTTAATGTTAATTATTCCAATCCATAAACACAAAATATCTTTCTGTTTCTTTGTGCCTTCAAATTTTTTCAACAATGTTTTATAGTTTTAAGTGTACAGGTTTTTCACTTCCTTCATTACATTTATTCTTAAGTATTTTATCATTTTAGTTGCAATTGTAAATGGGATTTTTTATTTATCTTCTAATAGTTCATTGTCAGTACATAGGAATGCAGTGGATTCTTGTATATTGATTTTATATCCTGAAACTCTAATATATTTGTTTATTGTTTATAAGAGTCGTTTGGTGAAGTCTTTAGGGTTATTTACATACAGAAACATGTCATCTGCAAATAGTGACAGTTTTACCTCCTCATTCCCAATTTGGATGCTTCCTTTTATTTCTTTTTCTTGCCTGATCACTGTGGCTAGGACTTCCAGCTTATATGTTGAATAAGAGTGGTGCGTGGGAATCTCTGTCTTGTTCTAGATCTCAGAGGAAAAGCTTTCATTTTTTCAACATTGAATATCATATTGGCTGAGGGGTTGCCATATATGATTTTTAATTATATTGAGGTAATTTCCTTCTATACCCATTTTATTAGGTGTTTTAAATACAAATGGATATTGTATGTTCTGCATGTATTAAGAGGATCATATGATTTTTAGGATTTATTTTGTTAATGTGGGGTATTCCGTTGATTACTTTGCATATATTGAACAATTCTTGCAACCCTGGGCTGAACCCCACTTGATTATGATGTATTATTTATCAATATATTGGTGTATTTGATTTGCTAATATTTTGTTGAGGATTCTTACAACCATGTCCATCAGAGATATTGACTTGTAATTTTCTTTTTTGTTTGTGTTGTCCTTGATTTATTTAGGTATCACACCAATGTTGGTTGGCCCCATAAAATGAGTTAGGAAGTATTCCTTTCTCTTCATTTTTTTTGGAAGAGTTTGTGGAGGAGAGGTATTAAGAAGAAAGTTGGGTAGAATTCACCAGTGAAGCCACTTGGACCTGGGCTTCTGTTTTGAAGAGGAATTTTTGATTTCTGTTTCAATTACCTCACTAGTTTTTGATCTTTTTAGATTTTCCAATTTTTCATGGCTCAGTCTAGGAAGTTTATATACTTCTAAGAATTTTTCCATTTCATGTGGGTTATCAAATTTGGTGGCGTACAGACTTTCATAGTCTTTTGTTTTTCTGTGGTGTCCATTCTAATTTTTCCTCTTTCATCTTAGATTTTATTTACTTGTCTTTTCTTATTTTTCCTTAATGAGTCAACCAGGGGTTTGTTATTTTATTTATCTTTTCAGAGAACGAGCTCTTTGTTTCATTGATTTTGTCTTTTATTCTCTCTATATTTCCGCTCTAATTTTTATTATTTTCTTCTATTGACATTGGGCTTTGCTTGTTCTTTTTCTAGTTCTTTAAGTAGTTGTGTTAGGTTTTCTGATACATTTCTCATTTCTAGAGGTAGGCCTATAATGCTACAAGTTTACCCCTTAGTACAGTTTTGCTGCATCCCCCAAATTTTGGTATGTCATAATTTTATTTTCATTTGTGTCTATATATCTTTTGATCTCTTCATTTATTTCTTCCTTGACCCAATAGTCTTTTAGAAGCATTCTTGGTATGATTTCAATCTTCTTAAATTTATTGAGACTAGTTTACCACCCCAGCCTATGGTCCATCCTTGAGAATTTCCCATGTACCCCTGAGAAGAATTGTTGTCAGATTTGGGAAGTTAAGGGGAGATGCAAGGAAGTTTTCTCATTTCTCATTGATACTGATGCTAACTTCTTTCTTTAGTTCTAATCAACATCCAGTTCATCAAAAGACTATTAGGTTATTTCTGCCCTTTGACTAATAATGCTGCTATAAACATTCACGCACACATTTTTAGGCACATGTTATTTCTCTTATATATATATGTGTGTGTGTGTGTGTGTGTGTGTGTATAAAATCTAAGATTGGAATTGTTTGATCATGTAGTATGTCTATGATTAACTTTTTGCATATCCTCTACATATTTAATTCCCCATACTGGACTTTATATTTTACTATAAAATATAGCAAATATATTTCACATTTACCCAATTAAATTTATTTAAATATAAATATTTAAATTTATTTAAATATTAATATTTAAATTTATTTAAATATTATTTAAATATATATTTATTTAAATATAAATTTAATTTACCAATTAAATTTATTTAAATTTACCCATTAATATTTTGTAACTACCAGTTTGTATTTCTTAATCTTTTCATTTTCTTTTCACCCAATCCCCCAACTCCTTTCCCTACTGGGAGCCATCAGCTTGTTCTGTATACTTAGGAGTCTGTTTCTGTTTTGTTTGTTCATTTATTTTATTCTTTAGCTTCCACATACAAATGAAATACTATGGTATTTGTCTATCTCTATATGACTAATTTCACTTAGCATAACATCCTATAGGTTTATCCATGTTGTCACAAATGGTAAGGTTTCATTTCTTATGGCTCAGTTATATATCACTATATATATGTACCTCTTCTTCTTTATCCAATCATTTATAGATAGACAATTAGGTTGTTTCCATACCTTGGCTGTGATAAATAATGCTGCAGTCCTAAATAAACATAGGAGTGCATTTATTTTTTTCTGAATTAGTGTTTTGGATTTCTTTGGATGAATACCCAGAGTGGAATTGCCGGGTTTAATTTTTTGAGGAAACTCCATACTGTTTTCTATAGTGGCTGAACCAATCTGCAGTCCCACCAACAGTGCACGAGGTTTTCCTTTTCTCTACATCCTTGCGAATACTTGTTATTTGTTTATTTGTTGACAATAGCAACTGACAGGTATGAGGTAATATCCCACTATGGTTTTAATTTTGCATTTCTCTGATGGTTAGTGACACGGAGCACTTTTTCATATGCCTATTGGTCATGCGTATGTCATCTTTGGATAAGTGTCTAGTCAGGTCCTCTGCCCATTTTTAGTTGGATTATTTGTTGTTTTTGGTATTAATTTTATAGTTTTTAAATAAATTTTGGATATTTATTCCTTATTGGATGTGTCACTTGTGAATATGTTTTTCCATTCAGTAGGGTATCTTTTCATTTTGTTGATGGTTTCCTTTGCCATGCAAAAACTTTTTAGTTTGATGTAGTCCCCTTTCTTTATTCTTTTGTGTGCCTTGTCAATGAGATATATCAGAAAAATATTACTAAGAGCAATGTCAGAGAGTTTACTGCCTGTGTTTTCTTCTAAGAGATTTTTTTATAGTTTTTAATCTTACATTTAAATCTTTAATTTAATTTGAGTTTATTCTTATATATGGTGCAAGAAGATGGCCTAGTTTGGGGAGGTTGCATTTATCTTTCCATTTTTCCCAACCATATTTATTGAAGAAACTAATTTTCCCCGATGTATATTCTTTCCTCTTTCATCACAGATTAATTAACCATACAGACATGAGTTTGTTTCTGGGCTCTCTATTCTGTTCCATTGTTCTGTGAATCTGTTTTTATACCAATATCATGCTGCTTTAATTACTATAGCCATGTAGTATAGTTTGATATCAGGTAGTTTGATACCTCCAACTTTGTTTTTCTTTCTCAAGATTGTTATGTCTATCCAGGATCTTTTGGGGTTCCGTATACATTTTAGAAATATTTGTTCTACTGTGAAAAATGCCATTGGTTATTTGATTGAAATTGTATTAAATCTATAGATTGCTTTGGGTATTATGGACATTTTAACAGTGTTAATTCTTCCTATCCATCAGCATAGTATATGCTTCCATTTACTTGTATTTTCTTCAAATTCTTTCTTCAATGTCTTATAATTTTCCAAATACAAGTATTTTACCTCCTTGGTTAAATTAATTAGTAGGTTTTTTGATGAAATTGTAATTGAATTGTTTTCTTAATTTCTCTTTCTGATAGTTCATTAATGGTGTATAAAGATGCAACCAACTTCTGAATATCAATTTTGTATTTTGTTACTTTACTGAATTCATTTATCAGTTCTAATAGTTTTTAGTGGAATCTTTAGAGTTCTCTATATTATAGTATAATAATATCTGTAAATAATGAGTTTTACTTCTTTTTAATTTGGGTAACTTTTATTTCTTTTTCTTGTCTGCTGTGATTGGACTTCCACATGTATTCTATTCAATATATCTTAATTTCAATTATAGTGTATCCTCATCACCTTTCCTAGAATATAACTCCCTGAAGACAGCAACTTTTGTCTGTTTTGTTTGTGATTATAACTCCAATGCTTAGAAATTAAATGCTCCATAAATATTTCTGGAATAAATAACTGTGCAGAGGTCTAAGGGTGAGACATGTTTCTGCATTCAGGAAACTGCAAATATTTGAGAATGGCTAGAGGCTAGGTTGCCAGATAAAAAAGGCTGAAGGTCAATGCTTAGTTTAGAGAAGTAAGACACTGACATGAAGCACTGGGAGGACATGCCGAGAAGCTTGGGACTCACTCTGGGAACAAAGGAAAAGTTGTTACATGGGGGAACAATGACTAGATTTTATGTGGATGGTTTCAATTGCAAAGCTGGAAATCCATCTCAAATCAGCCTAAGCAAAAGGGGGATTGTAGGACTTTCTAAGATGGCGGCATAGGTGAATGCACCGTACCGCCTCGCACAACCAAACAAGGGAAAAAATCAGCAATCTACACATCCAAACACAGCCAGATCTGACAGAAAATCATATTGAGAGGAAGTCTGACAACCAAGGAATCAAAGAAGATACATTCATCTAGTTTGGTGAGCCAGAAGGTGCAGAGCGAAGGGAGAGCGCTCGGCGACCCCGCAGCGAGCAGGTGAGCAGACGGCAGGTCCGCGGTTGGAGGGGCGGTCCCCGCGGGGCTGCAGCACACCCAGACGGGGACCGACTGAAGCTCGGTCTGCGCCCGGCTCATCGGGACCCAGCGGGGCTGAGAGACCGGTGGACTCAGCAGGTCTGCATTCGTGTGCAGAGAAACCCGGAAAGAAAGCAGGGCGCAACCCATCGGCGCAGATTGAGAGCAAGTGAGGGGGTGGAGTTCGCAGCCGGAGGAACTCCCAGCCTCACAGGAAAGTTCGCTGGGGAGACCCTCGGGGGATTGGAGCTGTGCAGCCCGTCCACCCACCCCGGAGCGACCCTCGGAGCCAGCGCAGAGGGGCCTGAAGTGCTTGCAGGAGGCGGTGTGGGTGCGGAGAGCGGGGAAGGCGCCATTGTGCGCTCAGGTCCTGCCCCCAGAGGCGACGTCCCAGCACTACTACCAGGAACTTCCCTGCACAGGGGATCCCCAAGACTCCGCCCTCCTTACAGTAACAGGATCACCAAGGGAAAAAAAAAATGGCCCAAAGAAAGGGACAAATCAAAACCCCAGAGCTAACCAATCAAGAGATAGCCAACCTATCAGATGCACAGTTCAAATCCCTTGTAATAAGGATGCTTTCAGAATTTGACGAAAAATTAACGAACTTGCTTGAACAAATGAGGAGAGATCTGCAGGGAACCAATAGAGATAAGGAAACTGGGACTCAAATCAATGGAGTGGACCAGCAGAAAGAAAAAAACATCCAACCAGAAAAGAATGAAGCAACAAGAATTCAAAAAATGGAGGAGGGGCTCAGAAACCTCCA
>PVJI01016049.1:0-39286 GCA_004026765.1 Micronycteris hirsuta
GGCAAAAGACATGAACAGACACTTTTTGAAAAAAGACATACAGAGGGCCCAGAATCATATGAAAAGATGCTCAACATCATTAGCCATCAGAGAGATGCAAATTAAAATCACAATGAGATACCACCTAACACCAGTCAGAATGGCCATCATCAACAAAGCAACAGATAACTGTTGGAGGGGATGTGGAGAAAAGGGAACCCTACTGCACTGTTGGTGGGAATGCAGACTGGTGCAGCCACTGTGGAAGACAGTATGGAACTTCCTCAGAAAAATGAAAATGGAACTGCCTTTCGACCCAGCAATTCCACTACTGGGATTATACCCTAAGAATCCTGAAAACCAATTCAAAAGAACCTTTGCACTCCTATGTTCATAGCAGCACAATTCACAATAGCTAAATGCTGGAAACAACCTAGGTGCCTATCTACAAATGAATGGATCAAGAAACTATGGTACATTTACACAATGGAATTCTATGCAGCAGAAAGGAAGAAGGAGCTTATATGCTTTGCAACAGCATGGATGGAACTGGAGAGCATTATGCTAAGTGAAGTAAGCCAGGCAGTGAGGGACAAATACCATATGATCTCACCTTTAACCGGATCATAACCAACAAAAGCAGAAAGCAAGCAAAACATAACCAGAGACATTGAAATTGAGAACAGTCTAACAGTGGACAGGGGAGAGGGGGGAGGGGACAATGGGGAGAATGGTTTTCAGGAATCACTGTAGAGGACACATGGACCTAACTAAGGGGGAGGAGGGAGGCTGCGGGGGGAGGTGGGGCTGGAGAGGAAGGGAGGAGAGGAGGGGAGAGGATGCAAATAACTGTAATTGAACAAAAAATAAAGTAAAATTTAAAAAAAATAAGTTAAGTAAAAAAAAAGAAAAGAAAAAAACAGCTTTTTTTATAGCTGATGTCCTTATTTTTTCTAGAGGCAAGTTATGTTTCTTTTATCAAGTAAGTCAATATTGAAATTAATTACCAGTTTTTACTTTTGCTATATAATAAAAACTATGTGTCTCTAATTTATTAAAGCAAACAAAATTCCAAACAAGAAATGAGCACATGAAAAGTAGACATATTTATGAAAAAGAACAACTTAAATCCTCAAATTTCCTCCAGGGGTTGCTTTTATTGAAATATAACTACATTTATTTATTTAATGCTTGAGAGGTAGTCTTTAGAGTTTTTCTTTTAAAACAGACCTTGGGGAAGGAAAAATTATATTTGGCTTTATTGTAAACCATTTTTATTTGATCAGTAAATATTAGGGGAAAACAGTATTTTTAGGTTTTTACAGTTTTTATTTTAAAATAGACATTGGAGAAGGAAAACTTATGTGTTTGGCTTTATTACAAATCATTATTTATTTAACCAATATATACAGGGGAAAACAGTATTCTGACTAAGCAATATTGGGGAAATGAACAACCATTAAAGAAAAGGAGAGGTAATCTATATAATTCTAAGAGTGGAAGTAAAGAAGAAGAAAGAAATTTTAAAGTTTTAACTGAACTTTGAGGTTTGGATCCCACTTCATCTTGTTGGATTGCAGGCTCTTGTTGTTCATATATAAACATAGATGGACTGTTTCCTTTGTCTAGACCTTATGGAACACTTTGTGAAGGCAAAATTTATTTAAGTTGCAATACACAGAATTCTGATTAGAAGCGAATGTGCAGATTCGCTTCGTAGCTGTCTTTCACCCATTTCCCTGCATTTACAATAGAAGAATCCCCACATACTATTTCCGTCCCCCTTACCATTTTTACCGTGCTATGATTTTATGCATTAGGGCAGTACCCAGTCTTCCTTCCTTTTATTTTTGGTCAATTCAAGTGTGTCCAGTGACAATTAAGAAACTCCCCAATGTCATGAAATTTTGTAAAATTGAAAATTATGCCCTCCTCTGAAGTGCCCATACCTTTCTTTGGCTGTTTGGGTTTTTTTTGTAAATTACAATATTACTACTAAAAAGTTCAGTTCTGATGCTTTGCATCATCCCATCAGAGTGGCAAAAAGAATTGGTAAAACTGCATCTGGTTCCTTGTTGAGAAGGAGTCATCCCCTTTGAAGCAACTCACCAAAATTTACAGTGAATGGGGCTATGCTCTATATGATTTATCAACAAAGGACACAACACATACTGAGAATATTACTATAATGAATGTTACATACAAAAATATGTCACAAATGCAGCTGTCTTTTCTCAACATAAGATCAGGTCTGGCCAACATTGGAGGCTTTGTGATCCTTGACTGGGGAAGAAGAAGAAATGTTGCTAGACATTTCAGTTCCCTATAACATATTATTTGATTGGGTTGTAACTGAATTAGCAACGAATACAGTGGCTTTATTTGGCCTGAATTTTCATTATAGCATTCTTAAATCATTATCTATTTTAGTTGTACTCTAGATGTTTTTCTTTACCAAATTTATAGATTAGCTTATTTAATGAGCATGCTAGATTGCACTTTCAAGGCCTAGAAGAATAATCCTCTGAAATAGCTTGTCTTTCATCTCAGCTGCAATATCTAACCTGGAAGAGATGAGTCAATTGCCATATTTTCTTCTCCTTCAATAGCTTTGGGTGTTGTAGCTCACAAAAATTGCCCTCATACTTGGTTGACTGACAAGGTGCTCTGTGACTTCAAAATATAAATAAGTAATGTAGACCTTGTTCATGGCAGAAGTGAGGGGCAGGCTTAGTAGATAGACCCTTTTGATTCTCCAGCCACTGTGGAGAGATGGTGTTCATAACCCTGGTCAGCCGTCCTGCCCACACTGAGAAGTGGGCCGTGTGTGGGAATATCCACACCTGTTCTTTGAGAGCAGTTCTTTGGCTCTAATGGTTTTAGCTAATTGGCAGAGGATGGCACTTCCCTGGAATGCTCTCATATCATTTCTTTTCCTTTCTAGATATCTCTTAATTTTTCCACAGTATGTTTCCAAAATGTTTTTGAATATTTTAGCTTTCATGTGGTATACATTCCTCACACTAAGTTCTACTTTAAATGTGGTTCATATGCTACTTCTTTTCCCACAACTGAATGAATATTTGAAAACCTGCCTATCTTAATTGTTATTGTATTTCATATCTTATTCTCCAAAAATAATTATCCCACTTTCATCTGTAAATGTAAATATGTAGTTTTATGTAAGAACCTATTATAATATGCTTTTAAAATTTCTCTTTCTATTTTAGTTTTCTCATTTCTAACTTTTAGACTGGATTATTTCTATTGACTGTTTTAAAGAATTTATGAGAATATAACCTGCATAACAGTGTCATAATAAACATGTAACAATCATCATTCTAAAATAATTACACTATTTTATGTATAATGCATAATATAAAACACATGTAGTTCATGGGGATATAGTTTTGAATAAATGAGTAAATGTATCCTCATATTTTTCCTCTGAACTTTTATACTTCTTAAATGTGCTAAGTCATGCAAAAACTTGTGTAGGCAATATAAGTAATAGCTTTTGAATCTATGAATTGCATATTTATACAAATGAGTAAATATCATACTTTTATTCCTTTCATTATTTAATGAAATGCTTTAATTGCAGTACATATCATTTTTCTCCATTTAACAAAAACTTCTAAGAGTTTTAGTGGTACATTTACTTGTTAGAATAATTTTCAATAACCAACCACACAAATATCTCTAGTCTCCAATATAGATGGTCAGCATAATAAAAAGATTTCCTGATGACTATTCCCACAAGTACTTCAGTCAACAGTTTTGTCTCATGCTAGATCATTCCAGTCAAACTCGGTCCCCTTTTCTCTACAAGAGAGCACTCCCTCGCTTAAAAAGGCCTAAAGCATGGGTGTCAAACTCATTTTCACAGAGGGCCACATCAGCCTCGCAGTTGCCTTCAAAGGGCCGAATGTAATTTCAACTCCTTAACAGTTAAGGAGTAGATACACTTATACAGTCCTAAAATTATTCTGGCCCTTTGAAGGAAACCATGAGGCTGATGTGGCCCATGGTAAAAGTGAGTTTGACACCCCTGGTCTAGAGAGAGGTACGCATTTTATTGATTCATCTCTCACAACTGTTTTCTTTAAGCTCATCTTACTTCTCACTTTCATTCCTTCTGAGCTATTTTTCTTTTTTAATTATATTTGTTGACTATGTTATACAGTTTTCCCAATTTTTCCCTCTTTGCTCTGCTCCACCCAGTAACCCCCACTCCCTCAGGCAATCTCCACGTTCATTTCCATGGGTCATGCGTATGAGTTCTTTGGCTCCATTTCTTATTTTGTACATCCCCATGACTATTCTTTAACTACCTATTTATACTTCTTAATTCTCTCACCTCTTTAGCCATTCTCCCACCCCCTTTCCCATCTATCAACAACAAAAATGTTCTCTGTATCCATGATTCTGTCCCTGTTCTTCTTGTTTCCTTAGTTTGCTTTTTAGATTCAGTTGTTGATAAACATGTATTTATTACCATTTTATGGTTCATGGCTTTGATCTACATTTTCTTTAATAAGTCCCTTTAACATTTCATATAATAATGGTTTAATGATGATGAACTCCTTTAGTTTTTTCTTGTCTGGGAAGCTCTTTATCTGCCCTTCAATTCTAAATGATAGCTTTGCTGGATAGAGCAATCTTGGCTATAGGTCCCCACTTTTCATGACTTTGAATATTTCTTGCTAATCCCTTCTAGCCTGCAAAGTTTCTTTTGAAATATCAGCTGACAGTCTTATGGGAACACCCCTGTAGATAACTAGCTTCTTTTCTCTTGGCTTTTAAGATTCTCCTTTTTTCTTTAACCTTTGGCTCTCTTATGATATGTCTCACATATATCTATGATATATGAGGGCCTCTTTGCTTCCATCTTATTTGGGGCTCTCTGTGTCTCCTAGAATTGCATTTCTATTTCCTTCACTAAATTAAGGAATTTTTCTTTCTTATATTTTCCGAATAGATTTCCAATCTCTTGCTCATTCTCTTCTCTTCCTGGCACCCCTATGATGAAAATGTTGGAATGCTTGAAGTTGTCCCAGAAGCTGCTTACACTATTGTCTTATTTTGGGGGGATTCTTTTTTCTTCTTGCTGTTCTGATTAGTTTTTTTTTTTGCTTCCTTAGTTTGAAATCATTGATTTGATTCTCAGCTTCATCTACTCTACCATTGTTTCCTTGTAAATTGTTCTTTATTTTAATTAGTGTATCCTTTGTTTGTGACTGGATCTTTTTTATGTTGCTGAGGTCCTCACTAAGTTCCTTGAGCATCCTTGTAACTAGTGTTTTGAACTCCACATCTGGTAGATTGCTTCTCTCCATTTTGTTTAGTTTTGTTCTATTCTTTCATTTGGGCCATGTTTCTTTGTTTCCTGATTTGGGTAGCCTCCCTGTGTTTGTTTCTTTGTATTAGGTAGAGTTGCTATGACTCCCTGTCTTGGTACCATGGCCTAATATAGTAGGTGTCCTGTACGATCTAGTAGCACAGCCTCCCCTATCACTCAAGCTGGAAACTTGAGGTGCGCCCTTTGTGTGGGCTGAGTACACCCTCGTCTTATAGTTTATACTTGATTACTGTTGGAAGGTCAATGGGATGGATTTACCCAGACCTGTCATATTCGAGGACTTGCTGTGACCACTGACCACCAACCTCTGCCCTCCATGGAGGATCAGCTGTGCAGGGGCAGGGTGGTGGTACTATGACGTGGTCTGTAGCTATCCACTGGGTGTGCAGGCTCTGGGATTTCCAAGGTGGTGCAGACCAAGGTCCACTCCCACTTGTGTTCTGCCTAGGGCTGCTCTATATGAGCTTTAAAACAATCTGAGATGGCTGCTATTTGTACTGGGCTTTAAGGTTCCCAAAAGAAGTCAAGGTGTCAATCTAGGCTGGCTGCTGATAGTGCCAGGTTGGGGCCACTTAGCAAGAGGTACAGGTAGCAAGAGGTACTGAGGGCTTATTGAGACCAGCTGCTGCTTGTTTGACAGGATTTAGGAAGTTGTGAAGCATGAACCAAGACCAGTCATTCATACGGAAAAGTCACTGTTAACAGTTTGAGTGGGCCCATAATTTGGGTGCGACAGAGTCTCAGTGGATCTCCAGGGTAGGGCAAAGAGTGTTAGCCAGGTTGATAGAATCCTGTGTTGCAACTCTCAAAGGCCAGGCAGGTTCATGGTATTCATGCAGATGGAAAATATCCGTGGAGCCATTGAGATGTCTGACATGCCTTTATTCATGGGTGGGTGAGCTACACATGCTGCGAGCTGCTTGTCTATCTACATGTTTCATGTCATGGCCCCTGCTCTCCAGCGTGGCACCTGTCATGGCACCTGTCCCCTTATGTGTCTTTCATCATCATTGCCCCATTAGGGAGTCCCTACCTGTTTAAGTACTAGAGGGGAATAAAGCCGGCAAGATGCCAAATTATATAACATAACATAATTCTGTGCATGTGAGCCCACTTCATGTTATGGGAACAGTTTATTGTACCCAGTCTCAAGGCTCTGAGAACACGTTATCAGGCCTCTCCAAAGCTATGAGAACACTGCTTCCCTTAACTACCCAGACACCTTGGTGAGGAAGCCAGACTGCCTCCACTTACTCTATAAGTCTCAAATATGGAACACAGTGCTCTCTCTGTGGCTCTGTGGGGAGGGCTCAGAAAAGGGACAATAGCCTCTTCCCACCTCTCTATCTGAGAGAAAGCTGTGCTCCAGCTCTCACCCCAATGCCAAACACTTCAGTTCCTCCATATACGCCACTTGTGCCTTTCAAGCTGCTACCCTGGTGCTAGAGCTCAGAGGTAACGGGTCTGTTTGTGTGTTCTTTAAGGACAACTGCGTGGAAATCCAGCATTTTCCTCAACCAACACAATCCCCACTGGATTGTGCAGCCAGAAATCATGCGGATTTATCTCCCTGGCACTGGAACCCTGGGCGTGGGGCTGGGACCTTTCACTTCCGAAATATCCCTCCTGAATTTTTATCCACCACACGTAGATGTAGGACTTGCCCATTCCATGTTTCCACCTCCTTCCAGCCATTCTGGATGGATGGGATTTCCTCAATTCTGAAGTTGTCAGACTTCCATTCAACTAGACCTGTGATGGATCTGAGTGATGGTTGTTCTGTATTTTAGTTGCAATTCTGATGTGGTTGTGGATGGAGGTGAGCTGTGTTTAAGTATGCCACCATCCTGAATGGAAGTTCCTGAGCTATTTGCTGATTGGACAAAAGTTTTCTTTGTTCCTGATTTTCCAGTATCTTTTCCTCTTTTTACACTAGTGTGCTGCTAGGTATCTGATATGTAAATGGAAGATTTATGTTCCTAAGAAGGGTAAATTGGTGAAACTAAGCAAACAAATTATGCTGATACAAGATCAGTATAATCTGAATAAATCACATGGTGTGTATATGGCCTTTCATACAATGACAAATGAGCTTATATTGGAGAGTAAGATACTAATATCCAGAAAACATAGGCTATATTTTTATTTCTTTTGAAAAATGAATCTTTCAACAAATACCCATTTCTGAATATCAAAGAACACTGATAGCCAAAAAATTCATTTAAATTTTCTACAAGGCCATTCTCTTAATCACTTCTCATATTTGATGGAATACTGAGGCATAAGCATATCTTACTACATCTGTGTTTGGTGCAGGTTATTCGATTACCATGGCCGTGTGCCTCCACCTCCCCGTGCAGTCATCCCACTGAAGCGCCCCAGGGTGACTGTCACAACAACACGCCGGGGAAAAGGAGTCTTTTCCATGAAAGGGGGATCGAGATCTACCATCAGCGGGTCCTCTTCATCAGGCTCTAAATGTAAGTAATCTACTTTATTTTCTTTTAAAAAAGGGTGGAGATAAATATCATTGCATGAATGCCTATATTCAATAGCTGACCAAGCAATTATGGATGTCTGCTGTGTATAAAATACTGGAGAAATATGAAATGGATAATAAATGGTATCTGCTTCCCACCACAATATATGGGGGAGGGGAGGAGATAGATACAAATATGACTGATAATAACTCAGGACCAATTTAAAAACCATTTTATCTGAGCAAATAATGAGCTGTTGACCCACTTACACTGACCCACATATTAAAGTTCTGAAATAGAACATACTGTTTTAGTAAATAAACTATTTCACTTCTGAATAAAATACATATATTATCTTTTCATAGAAACAATACGCCAAATTAGTGCAGGTATGAGTATTTGAAAATGCATTAAGATAATTAATATAGGCAAACTACACAGAAGAGATTTTAAAAGCATCTTGCCATGCTATTCTAAAATTATTATGAGAGTTATGTGCCTGAAAACATATGTAATGTCATAAAAATAAAATGGTAGTTACATAATTTTACACTATTAAAAAGACACAAAATGTCTAACTAAACACCCTTCTAAATTTTTACATAGACTGAGTCAGGAAAAATTCTGATTTGTTATTAGAATATTATTCCTAAGGAAAGGAAAGAAAAAATCTTGCCTTCTTTGAGATTACATTCTAGCAAAGAAGAGACAGACAATAAGCAAACAAATTAAAATATGAGATAGTATAGGGTAGATCATCACTATGTCCAAAAATAAAGTATAATAAAGCAACAGAGAAAGTTGGGAGAACTCTGCATCATAGGAGAGACTGTGACAACCTCTTGGACCTGGTGATTCATGAGCAGAGACCTCAGGAAAGTGCATGAGTATGAGAGTACGCTGAAGCTATCAGAGCAGAGAATTCTAGGCAGAGAATGATGAACAGACATGTTAAATTGGCATAGTCAGGAACAGCGAAGGAACCATTGAGGTGCAATAGAGCCAGGGAGGAAAGTGTAGCTGATAATTGGCACAAAGAGATAGAGGGAGGCAAGATTCATTGCAGGTTGAGAGGCCCTTGCAGGGACTTTGTGGTTACTCTGCATCCCAACCCTTTAAGACAAGTAAGGCAAACACTGTTATCCCAATTTATTGATGAGTAAACACAGAGCATTCACACGGCTAGTAAATGGTAGAGCTAAGACTGCAACCTGGACCTCTTAATTCTTACACCATATGCTATGTCTACTGTAGATCACTGCCCTTTACCTTTCAGTACTATCAGAAGTGCCAAGACAGAATCACTGCTGAAATGCTTTGTTTTCAAATGAAAATGTCCAAAAAAGTAGCTCAGGACGCAGGAAAGCACTGATGCTTTGGTAACTCTGATAAAAGATTAGTTTGCTCAGAATGTGGCTGAGAATTTGACTTAGCTAGTATCACCTAAATAGCGAGTTAAATAGATTTACAGATTTTATATACTTATCTACCCACTTATCTATCTGCTCTGTGGGTAGATAAGTAAGAATTCCCCTTCTGAATCTCAGTAATAAAAGAAAATGGTTTCAGAAGCAATCCCTAAACAGTGTTATATGCTTCAGATTATTGTCAAAAGCAAAGAAAGTTCTTGAATTTGGTTCTTGCTGTGGAAAATTGAACGTTGAATTGTCTTCTAGGTTTACAGAACATTTTTTTTTCTACCATGGTAATATTAACTTAATTTCAAATAGAAATATCAAATGTCTGTGGATTCTTTGCGCTGTGGTCACTTTTAAGGCAAAGTTTATCGATAGAAACATTAATGGCCCATTGACTGCAGCAATTCTTCATTGTGTAAGAGTGTTCTTGGCTTTGCAGGACACTTACATTCCTGATATCCACATAAAATGCCAGTGGCAAGCTTCAGCCTTTGTAACAAATAGAACTACCTTCTTACTATGTAAATGTTCCCTAAGGAGCCTTTATCCAGCAAGTGCAGCTCAACTGTGTAGGATCAGCTGCATGGGAACCTTATACTGTCTAGCCAGCATGTAGAAAAGACTGGTGTTGTCAGATCTGATGTTGTCAGAGAAAGACCTTTAAAGAAATGGTCATTCAAAGTGTCATCTGAAAGGGGTACGGGTTGGGTGGATGACTCTGGTGAAGAAGAAGACCGAGCACGGAGGGACACTTCAAAGCCTGGATAACATTTGAGCTGAATGTTTAAGGATTAAAGTGCATGTACTAGAAAGAGTGAGAGTATGGAGCAGACCAATAAAAACCACAGAAACAAAAGTTTAGATGCTGAAAACATGACACAGAAAAGGAGTTCTGAGTAATGTGGCCAGAGCCTCAGATTATGAGTCACACCGCAGAGGAGGAGGCAAGGTGAAAAGACTGGGAGCCAACTGAGAAGTAAAACAGTATTCTCAGATTCTCACACTCAAAATTTTTAAATTGCAAAAGTCATAATCTTTAATAATCATATCTAATTGCCCAATCCCCCCACTTGTCTACATCAGGAGACTGTTACACAACAATTGTACAACAGCAAATCAATTAAAAGTATTCAGTATTATTCTTAGTAAGAGAAATACTCCTCACTCTCAATGTCTAATGCTATTGAGATTTAATTTAATTTAATTTTAACGTACATTAAAAAAAGGTGTTCTAGTCAATGTGATGTGTCTCTAAATACCAGAAGTATGGATTTTGAATAGTTATGGTGGAATTGGGAAAAAATGCAAAATAGTGTTTGCCAAAGGCAGGTGTTCTTTTCTTACTCTTTTGTCATAGTGCTTCTGATAATGGAAAAGAATATTTCCACACTAATTTTCTTTCTGCACTTTGTGTTTGCTTATCTAACTTCATATTACATAGTCAGCTCTAATTTAGTACCCAGCACATACACAAAGCTTTTAATCACATTTGTTGGTGTGCTTGAAACTGGCATTCAGTGACCATTGCTATGTACACATACCTATAGATTGTGTGGTATTTGCTAAGTCTTTTCTGTGTTCAAGATGCTGAACCTTAATTAAGTCCTACTAAGAATGGAGTGGGAGACTTCTGGCCAAGATGGAGGCATAGGTAGATATACTTTGCCTGCTCACACAACTAAAAGAAGGACAACAAAATATTAAAAGCAGAAAATAACCAGCACTGCCAGAAAATAGAACTGTATGGAAGTCTAACAACCAAGGAGTTAAAGAAGAAACATTCATTCAAACCAGTAGGAGGGGCGGAGACAAGCAGCTAGGGTAGAGAGGACTGGAGTCCAGGTGTCAGCTGGTGGAGTGGGCAGTCCCAAATTTGTGTGTGGATAAACCCAGAGGAACAACTAGAGAGACAGACAGACCATACAACCCAGTGTTCCAGTGTAGGGAAATAAAGCCTCAAAACCTCTGACTGAAAAAACCTGTGGGGACTGAGGCAGCAGGAGAAACTCCCATTCTTACAGGAGAGTTCCTTGGAAAAACCCACAGGGTCATAGAATGTACACAAACCCACCCACTGGGGAATCAGCACCAGAAGGGCCCAATTTGCTTGTGGGTATTGGAAGAAGTGACTGAAAGTCGGCAGAGAGCTGAACAAGTGGCATTATTCCCTCTCGGACCCCTCCCCCGCAGGCAGCACCACAGCACAGTGAAGTGGGTTGCACCACCCTGGGGAATACCTAAGGCTCTGGGCCTTACTAAATAATAGGCGTGGCAAGGCAAAAACAAAAACAAAAGCAAAAAAAAAAGCCCAAATGAAAGAACAGATCAAAACTCCAAAAAAAAATACAACAAAGAGATGACGACATACTCAACTTTTCAGAGGCAGAGTTTAAAACATTGGTAATCAGGATACTTAACAGAATTGGTTGAGTATGTTCACAAAATACAGGAAAAAGTGAAGCTTATGAAAAGTGAAATAAAGGGAACCAACAGTAAAGGGAAGAAAACCAGGACTCAAAACAACAATTTAGAGCAGAAGAAAGGAATAATCATTCAGCCAGAACAGAATGAAGAAACAAGAATTCAAAAAAATGAAGAGAGGCTTAGGAACCTCCAGAACAACTTTAAACATTCCAATATCTGAATCATAGGAGTGCCAGAAGGAGAAGAGGAAGAGCAAGAAATTGAAAACTTATTTGAAAAAATCATGAAGGAGAACTTACCTAATTTGGCAAAGGAAATAGGCTTCCAGGAAGTCCAGGAAGCTCAGAAACTCCCAAAGAAGTTGGACCCAAGAAAGCGCACACCCAGGCACATCATTATTACATTACCCAAGATGAAAGATAAGGAGAGAATCTTCAAAGCAGCAAGAGAAAAGGAGAGTGTTACCTACAAAGGAGTTCCCATAAGGCTATCAGCTGATTTCTCAAAAGAAACCTTATGAGCAAGAAGGGGCTGGAAAGAAGTATTCAGAGTCATGAAAGGCAAGGACCTATATCCAAGATTACTCTATCCAACAAAGTTATCACTTAGAATGGAAAGGGAGATAAAGTGCTTCCAAGATAAAGTAAAATTAAAGAAGTTTATCATCGCCAAGCTCTTATTATATGAAATGTTAAAGGGACTTATCTAAGAAATAGAAGATCAAAAATATGAACAGTAAAGTGACAACTCACAACTATCAGCAACCAAACCTAAAAAAACAAAAACGAACTAAGCAAACAACTAGAAAAGGAAAAGATTCACAGAAATAGAGATCACATGGAGGGTTATCAGTGGGTGAGGTAAGGAGAATGGAGGAGAAGGTACAGGGAATAAGAAGCATAGTGGTAGGTACAAAATAGACAGGGGAAAGTTAAAAATAGTGTGGGAAGTGGAGAAGCCAAAGAACTGATATGTATGACCCATGGACATGAACTAAAGTGGGGGAATGATGGTGGGAGATGGGTACAAGGTGGAGGGGAATAAAAGGGAGAAGACAATGAGACAACTGTAATAGCATAATCAATAAAATATATTAAAAATAAAAATAAAGATAATTTAAAAATATCTTCTGCTTCTATCATTTATTGGCGCTGATAATGTTGTGGGCATGGTGCTAAGTGCTTTCTGTGCATTATCTCAGTAAATTCTTACAACAAGAATGGAAGTTATAGATGATGAACCAAAATCTGAGCTGTTACAAGTGACTCCCCCAAGGACATAGAGGGATACTAGAGTCTGTCAGGTTCCACACACTAATTGGGTAACATTAACTTTTCTTTCAAGTGAAGAGTTTGCTTTGAAAGGAAATGGAATACATACCTGGGATTATCCTTTGGAGCAGACTGTGAATACTAGTTTAGAGAGTTAGCTTTTTGCACATGTGAGTGTTTCTGGTATTTTTCCTATAAAATTTGGGACATCTGGAATTTTCAGCAGGAAAGGCTTATGACACGTACATATTATTTGAGGGCCCCATACAAGAGGCTTAAGAGATGGGAAGCAGAAGCCCAATGATGAGTGCAATTAAAATGCACAAGAAAAAGGAAAAAAAAAACAGACAGGGATGCTTTGGACCTAAGACTCATCTTAATTATAAACTGATCTTTTAAAAAAAAATATATATATATGTATATATATATCAGAAATCAAAGTTGCAAAGATTTTGTAAAATTCTAAGCTTAGAAATGTGTCACAAAATATATGTCAATTTTGATGGAGTAGGTAAAAACTAAAGGGGAATTACTGTCATCCACCATGCGGTAGAGAAATTGTTAACAGGGGTCAAAAAAGTAGAAAAAAAAGCACATAGACACAGAGATGGCTCATCCTAAGGATCCCTTCTGGAATCCAGGCACAAGAACAGAACCCTCCCGGCTCTTTGAGCACTTGCTGCTAGTCATTCCAAGAAAGGAACCAAGAAACCTATACAGGGCTGCAGACCAATTCACCATGCCTTGGTAAGGGTGAGGACAGAGAGACAAAACCTGTGTGGTTATATCCTTGTTGTCTCTAAGCTCAAAGAGTATTAACTAATTAGACTTCAACTTCGTAGAGATCAATCAAGCTTTGATCAAAGGTGTTCCTATAGTGCTGGACATGAGTCTATACAAAGGAAATCTTAACTCCCTGCACACTTAGAAGTTCTTACTTGGTGAGTCCAGATTTCTCATTGGTTTATAATGTAGTTTCTATAAAACTGGGCATTTGTGGTTTATTTGTTTATGTTTTTTAAGGAGATAAACTAAAATTAGTCCTGGGCTGAGGAGTGACTCCATTTACTAAGAAATTTTTTCTGTTACTTTCCAGCCATAGCCCCATTTCTCCTGCACTGAAAGTTAATGCCATAAGATAAAATATGTTCCATTAAATTTGATAGATTTAAGTAAAACTACATGATGTGCTTTCATCAAAGGGAATGGAAATAATTCTTCAAAGAAGAATCAGTTTGCAATTGTGACAGATGTTTTTCAAATTTAGCTGCAATTCAACAATGGCACTTTTGTGTCTGAAATAATTGATCTAAGGAGCAATTCTCTACTTTAAACTAAGTTCTGTTTTAGGTTGGGTTTTCTAGAATAGGAACACTCCATGGGGCCCCCTGATTCTTGCAGTTTCTATTTTGCAAACTACAAGTAAAACTGTTTTTTATAAAAAATTTGTGATTTTATAACAGAAAAGGATGTTTTATTTTTATATTGGAAAAAACTGGTCTCCCTTTGAGCAATTAGTTTATATTAATGCATAATTTATCATGTATGTTATATGATATATCTTAGTTGACAAATAACTCTATTTCAAGCACATACAGATTACACTTAGTTTTTGTTATTTATAATAAATTTCCTGAAGACTAAATAATCAAGCTAAATGCTCAGCTTCTTCCAAAATTTCTGGGGAATATACAAGCCGGGATCTTTGTAAAATTGAAAGGAAAAGTGACAGAGAAGAGTAGTTGCTGACATCAAGATCTGTGTCCCAGACCTTGCGCATAGCTCTCTGCTGAGGCATAGACATCCCAAAACCCACCTAATGAGTGCTCATGGGAAGGTGTAGCTAGTCCATAATGACAAGTTTAAGATCTTTAGGCTCTGGTTATTGTGGGTTCATGACAACATTTCCAAAGGTTCTCATCAAAATGAGAAAATAAGGATGGCGCAGTAAATTTTTCATAAACATTAACATATTTCATTTAATGGAGTGCTTGGTAAATATGAGATTGTCTTTTTCTTAAACCCTTTTCTTTACAATTATAGTTGATAGTAGAATGTTTGCTATGATTGTTATTTTACATCCTTACTTGACAAAATGAAAAATTGTCAATCTTCTGTTGGTCCCATTATTTTTAATCTTTGAAACCACAGTAAACAGCAAAAGCCTGGAATGGGAACAATTACTTTAAAAATATTCATGGGAATTTCAGTGAATTGCCTTTCCCTCTATCATCAGGGCTTAAAGAGACACAGGCAAATCTACTACCTTGTTTTTTTTGTATCTTTGTTTGATTTTAAGAGGTCAAGTAGCAAGGGTTCTGTGAGATGGAGAAACTTCTCTAGCATCTAACACATTTTAGAAGATAAATGTGGTATCTTGATTTCAATCAATCAGCAAAGAACTGGATTAAAAATATCGCTGACTGCTAAAATACATGTTACAGCATGGTCCTAAAAGTAGCACTAATACACCCATCATGCTTTAATCCTCCCTCAATCTGAGTCCATTTTAGTTACTCAACTCTTGGCCAAAACTGAATTAACACGGTTATTTTATAAAATATTTCTAGATCTCACCCTGCCTGGTGTGACTCAGTGGGTTGAGTACTGGCCTGTGAATCTAAAGATCACCAGTTTGATTCCCAGTCAGGGCACGTGCCTGGGTTGTGGGCCGGGTCCCCATTTGGGGAAGCCTGAGAGGCAACCACACATCAGTGTTCACAAATGGATGTTTCTCTCCCTCTCTGTCTCCCTCCCTTCTCCTCTCTCTAAAATAAATAAATAAAATTTTTTAAAAATATTTCAAGATCCCTCTATCTCTTTGCATAACCTTTGCATAAACTTTGGTGCTTATATCACAGAGAAACACTGTTTGTAATCAAGTTATTGGTATTCTAGAATAAGCTGAAGGTAATGAGGACCTGATAAGACTTGAAAAGTACCATCTGTGGTTTGACACCTTCTGGAGAAAACACAGGGTGACTGGGAGATATATGCTGAGTGTGGTACCTTTGACTTTCTGTTGCTTTCTGTCCCTTTTCCCCTTTCCAGTGAAATCAGATGAGTTACAGACAATCAAGAAAGAATTAACACAGATCAAAACTAAAATTGACTCCTTGCTAGGGCGCCTGGAGAAGATTGAGAAGCAGCAGAAGGCAGAGGCAGGTAAGTGAACAGGGTGTGGCCACAGATGTGTCAGAATGAAACCAGAGACACTGTCAATCACAGAGACAGGTAGGGCCAGTGGCACTGGCAGGACTTAACAGAATTTAATACAGATCCACCATAAAGTCTATAAGCCTACAATTGCAACAATGGGATATGCTCTTTCACTTTCAGAGAACATATGCCAATTTGTTTAAAATTTATATATGATATATTAACAAGAGAAAAAGTAAAAATGTGTGCTGATGTTAATACATAATAGCCGGATCTTAATTGGAAGTTGACATCTCAATATCAAATAATCTTTAAGAAAATAAAGTCAATTCATGAAATAATGCTATCAGGCTATAAATAAAATTCTACATAATTAAATAAACTGCAACAAAATTTAACAGATTTCACAAACATGATTATGAAGCTCAACTCCCATCACTACAACCCCACAAAATTTTAGGAGCCAGTTTAGAATCTCACCACCCACAATGTCCTTGTGTCCCTGGCCACCCCAACCACATCATGTCTCCTCTGAATTATCAACCCTGACCTTAGTTCCTACTTGTCTTCTCATATAATTCTAATGCCCTTTTCCTGTGTCTACAGATATTGTTCAGAATCACAGAATATGAGAACTGGGATAAACCTGGAAGTAACCCAGTACCCAGGCTGACATTTTATTGTGCAGCCTTAGATCCTCTGAGGCTCCTTAAAGATGAGAGGAGGTTAGAGGCCACAGGAGGTGGATGAACTTGTCTCCCTCCAGTCCAGCCTTTGTTCCCAGCCAGGTAGCATCACCTCCATTTGTTTTCTCCACTGGGATTCAACATACAACTTCATTTGCAAAAAGTTTCACTTAAAAAATAAATAATACAGTTTTGAAAGCCATTGCTGCCATCTAGCCACCTCGCTTTCCCAAGAGAAAACAAAACTCAAGGAAGAAAACAGATTTTTCCATGACCACATAACCAGTTAATGATAGACCTGGTCTCCAGCCCAGGTCTTGTGGGTAAGTCCACTTCCTTTCCCATTTGTATTGTCTCTCTCACGTGCTACCAGGACCTTGTCCCAGGATTGCACTGCCATGAGGCTACCTGGGAAGTCCTCCCTAGGGAGAACCTGCTGGGATGTGGGCCCTGAGCTGTGATACAGAGGAGCCAGCCTTCTGTGACTGCGTTGAGGGCTGAGGACAAAGCAGATCTTCTGTGATGAGGTGCACAGGGCCTATGAGAGATAGGAATAAACTAGGTTTGAAATGCCTCCCGCCACTGTTCGAGTCTCACTCAAATGAGCACAGTGACTGTGCCTCACACTGTGAGAAATGACAAGGCATCCTATGGAAGCGCTGTCCCACAGTCACATACTGGGTAAAGGTTCCAGTGGGAGAGACCTGGAATTGGTGGCGACGCAGACATATCCAGGCAAATGAGCATTTCCTGCCAGGTTTCTGCCACTCGTCTACCCAGCACATGGCAGAGTCTCCCTGACATGTTTTGAGTTCATATGGATGACAAATTAGAGAGGAAATATAATCATGTTTATTAAAAATGTCTATTTTAAATATATTTTCTACTGAGCAAAGATACATTGCCTATACTTCTTACTAGAGAAACATAGGCTTTAAGAAGTTTGTCACGTGCTGTCTGTGGCAGTAATCTAAAGCATTTCTGGAACTGAAATATCCTGTGATGTTCCTTGACTCAATATTTTCCTTTGAGAAACTTCTGTGAAATTTGTTATTATGTAAAACAACCCCTATAACAAGGGACATTGATAAGCAATTTCCACTTCAGTTTAAAGGGTTGTGGAGAACTCATTTAAATATAAATCATCTCAAAGAGAAAATGTGATACTTTAGTCCATCTTATTAGACCATCTGCTTTCCTGAAATGAATAATACCTTGCACATCCTTTCTTGGGAGATCTTCTGTAAACGTAACATTAAAATTCAAAGCTTGCATTTCCTTTTCACGAGAGGCTATCACCTTATTTTTGTACATGTTCAAACTTTCCTGATCATGAAACAGTTATTTTTTTAAAATGAAAAGCTTTGTCCTGTGATACTTAACATCTTCTTACTTTCACATGTTAGGAAGAAAGTGGAATTATTTAATTGGTAATTTCTTTCTCTTAATAATTGCCTCCTGAACGGTTTTTCATATTTCTGGAGTTAAGATAACCATTATATACATATATATTTATAAAAAGAAATCCTGGTTGTATGAAAGAGTCAAGCCTACATTATGGAAACTGGAGAGAAATACAATAAAATTCTTTAAAAGACTCAATATCCCTCTATTAAATTTAAGGGGCACTCATTTTCTTGCTTATTTGGTTGCAATCTAATTATTTAGTACCTAACATTGACTTTTATTATTACTGTTATATTTATCATTCCCAATTTACTCTTAGTCATTTGATGATGGAAGTTGCCAGCATCGAAGTAGTTGCAGGAAGGAGATGGTGGGGCAAGCCACCCAACACAGACCTTTCCCGGACTTCAAGTTTCAGAGTGCCAGCTTTTCTTCTGATTTGTTTGAAGTGAATTCCTAGGCTAGCAGGAGTAATTGTAATGAAGTATAATTACAACATTTTGGATTCTCTGTACCTTAAACTGCTTCTGGTAGATATCAGCATGGTATTCAGTTTCTTCCTTTTGGATTGGAAACTTCCCAAGAAAAAGGTCACGTCTTCTCTTTCTTTCTAACTCTCCCCCTACCATCTACTACATCCTAGGCAAGAATGAGCAAGTCTTTCACTTCTCTCGAGGTCTCAAGGCCTTCCTGTGTAAGCTAGAGGAGTGGGTTGTAGAGTCAAATGTATTCCCAACTGTTAAAATATAATTAGTGTGAATCCACCATGCTTGTGTTATTTCTTCCATTGGATAATTCAAATAACAACTTTGGAATATAGTGACTATTTATTGAAAACAACAAATACAAATAACACTTAATATCAGGTTACCCTATAATTGTAGCTGATTTTTTGTAAAAGAACCACACGTAAATCGCCACATTTTTGTGGTTTAGACAGTGATGTTAAATGACCCAAAAGAGTGAAAGGAGAGAAAAGGAAAACTAAAGACCAGGTATCGTACAGTGGATACAACTAATTATTCCATGGGTGACCACATTTTTTTAAAAATCACCTTTCAGGCATACAGTCTTTGCTATTGAAAGGCAATTAGACATTATTTAGTTCCATTTTATTCTCAGGGGTATGCCTAATACATGGCCAGTCAGTCTCTCTTGGACAATTCCAATTATAATAGATAATGTTAATGTTAATGTTAATGTTAATGTTAATGTTAATGTTAGACCTAATCATTAGAGAGGTTACCAGAGTCCCATTGGATACATTCATCCTGCCATATGCTTGGTAAAAGATATAGAATTGATACAAAGTACTTGATGTCTCGGACATCAAGTACATAGATGTCTAAGAATGGAATATTATAAATAACTGTTGAAATATATGGATTCTTTAGGAACATTGGACTTTTAGTACTGCTACTCACTTTATCATGGTGTGCACTTTTCATTTTGCTAATATCTTTATGCCTCCAGTGGATGCATTGATGTCATTTGCTTGGTCACACCTGTGTCTCAGATACCTGTGGTAGGTTTTGTTTTCTGAGCCAAAGGTATTTTGATTTCACTTGGTTCCATTATCATTTTCATTTCCCTGGAAACCAAGCTTAATATCTAATCTGTTGTAAATGCAACAGCCAATTAAATATTTAATAATAGCTATAACATCCTTACCTTTCCACAACCTTTGAACAGAGTGTCAATGTAATTAATTAGCCCACAGATTGTCAACCTAGCTGCATTCAAATTTTGCTCACCACATCTTCTTTTCTCCAGATAAATCTCAGTAATTCCTTCAGCTGCCTCTCAATAAATGGTTTCTGCATCTTGAACTGTCATCATCTCTCTTCTCTGGCCATTCTGTAGTTTGCCGACCAAAGACTGTGGCTCTCAAAGGTGAAGACACCACTCCAGTGTGACCTGGCTGCTGCCCTAATGCAATGATGTTTCTGTTTTGATACCTTACTACCATTTGCAGTATGGGTCAATTGTTGATACTTCTTGTTAGAGATGTTAGAGCAATCACATATATTGAGCTCTGCTCCCTTCTGACACTGCATTAAAATTATGATGGGATTTTTAAAATGAAAACCCCTCATTTTAAAGAG
The DNA here is from genome assembly GCA_004026765.1 of Micronycteris hirsuta. Taxonomy (NCBI): domain Eukaryota; kingdom Metazoa; phylum Chordata; class Mammalia; order Chiroptera; family Phyllostomidae; genus Micronycteris; species Micronycteris hirsuta. Next base: position 20,292 of record PVJI01016049.1, read on the forward strand.
AATGGACACAAAACTATAGAAGCCAGACAGCAGATGTGGAAGGGGACCTGACTTAGCACATCTGAAAAATCCATGTCTCATCTTAGTCACTGAACTCCCCCAAAGCTCAACATTGAAGGCATCATATTCCTCAAGAACTGAAAGAGAAGCTCTAGCTATTGCAGCTCAGTGAATTGAGCACTGACCTGCGAACCAAAGGGTTGCTTGTTTGATTCCCAGTCAGGGAACATGCCTGGGTTGAGGGCCAGGTCCCCAGAAGGGGGAACGTGAGACGCAACCACACATTGATGTTCTCTTCCTCTTTCCTTCCCTTCCCCCTCTCTAAAAATAAATAGATAAAATCTTAAAAAAAAAGAGAGAGAGAGAGAGAAAATGGCAGAAAATCTGTTGAGGAAACAGATTCTAGTATTGTCCTTCCAACTGTTCTTGACCTAGTAGAAGGCTGGTGAAGTATCTTCTAGAAAAGCTAAAATGGCAGATCTCGAGGCTGGTAGACAAATTGGAGAACATTTGAAAAGAAAGAGAAGGGAGAGTTTACGCCATTACTGTAGAAAGTCCAAGTGTTTTCTCCCCATTATGAGCCAGATTCTGGGCAGGCACTAGAAGAGGTCTTGATTAGGAATATGAGCAGCCTCAGAGAAAAAATTTAAAGATACTGGCCTGGGCACCTCCCAAGGAAATGGTCAACCAGATCACCCATGCTTACAACACTGCCCATCAATACTCTCATAACCCATTGTAACCATGCACTGACAAGGATCATCAGACAGGAGAAAAGATGTAACATAAAGAGAAAATACCAACAAATAAACTGGAAGAAAACAAGATTGTGCAGAAAGAATATTTTTTTAATAAAACCTCATTGATTAATATCCTCTGAGGGAAAGAGAAGAGATCGCATTCATGAAACAAGTACATGAAACATAAACTGAGTGTTCAGAAGGCAGGTAAAAGAGCTTTTCAGAAATTGACATACGATGGAACAAATAAATAACTCAACACAGGACTGGAAGATAAATTGGAGAAATTCTCCCAGAAAATATAGACGAAAACAAGTGAAAAATAGAAGGCAGGTGAGTCGGGATTGTACGACAGAGAAGTGAATCCTCATCCTCCTAAGTATAATGTCAACAGATAGTGCACAGAACTGATCAAGAACTAGCAATACAGCCCTGGCCAGTGTGGCTCAGTTGATTGGAGCACCATCCCCTACCCAAAAGGTTGCAGGGTCAATTGCTGGTCAGGGCACATGCCTAGGTTGTGTGTTTGATCCCCAGTCCAGGTGTGTATGATCCCAGGTCTGGTGCATACAGAAGATAACAAATTTGTGTTTCTCTCTCACATCCATGTTTCTTTTTCTTCCGTCCTCTCTCCCTTTCTCTGTCTCTAAAAAAGCAATGAAAAAATGTCCTCGGGTAAGAATTTTAAAAAAGAATTAGCAATATAAACACATTATATAGAATTATAAGAGCATATATTTCAAAGAATCAGCTGAGTGGAAAGAATTTAAGGAGCTGAAAATGGTCAGCAGGTAGAAATAGGAGTGTTATTTTTTATAACAACTCTCACAGAAATATTGGGCTGCAAAACTTAAATGTTTCAAAGAAACTAAATTTGCAGGTGGAGTAGGGAAGAAATTTATTTGTCTTTAGTAACTAGATCAAAACATTTCCAACTGCAATGGAGAGCTTCCTATGGCTATTCCTCAGATAACTGTAAGAGAAAAATTGAACTGGACTTGTTAAAAGGTGGCAAGGAAGACTTGATTCTAAACTATTGCGTAGAGGTCAAGACTATTGTGATAGGGATAGAACTTGAACTCCACTCCACTAATACAAAAGGCAGGAGAAGTTGTAAACACTGGAGAAAGCTAATGGAAAAGTATTGGAGAACATCAGTGAGGAGGTTAGTCAACAGGCCCAGGGCATTTGCTAAGTGACTCATGGAAGTTAGGCTTCTACTGTCCCACTGATACTGGAGGCAGTGTCCTTTCTGCATCATTTCATTTCAAAGGGATGGTTTCTGAGTCTTGGGAAAACATGTCTGAATTATAAAAGATCTACATCTCAAAGGAGCAGAGAAAATAATTTACAGTGGCCAGTTCTCTAAAATAAATGGTCAAAGAAAAAGGAAGTCAGGACCTACAGTCAGGAAGAAAACTGCCAAAAGTTTAGTCAGGCTGAGGGGAACATTAAGGCCCTTGGGAATAACTCTATCATAGTCTTTCAAAATTGGACTCTTTTTCCTCGTTTTCTCATCTAAATATAGTCTTGTCTGTGTCCTGACTCCCTCACATCAGCGTGACTTAAACCCTGCCAATCAAACTGCCAACCTCAACACTTCAATTTCTTCTATAGCCAATGTTACAACATCTTACACTTGGTTCCTCTTTACTCCACTTCTCTCTTTTTCCCAAAGCTACTGCCAGTACTCAAACCCTCATCAACTTTCGCTTTTTCAACTTGCACCTTGAAAATTTTTCAACAACTTAATTGAGGTGTGTTTTATAAAGTGTAAATTTTATATCTTTCAAGAGTGCAATTCAGTGACTTAGTAATTTTACTAAGTGGTATAACCATCATCACAAGTCAGTTAGCACATTTTCACCCCCCAAAGCATCACCACGTGTCTCCATTGCTCATTGCTCCTTTGTTTCCTAATTTGCCTTCCTCTTGGAAGATACTTCTGAGGTCTTAGGACCCAAACAGAACAGACTCACATCCTATCACACATCTAGTCCCAAATTTTCTAGCTGCACAACATTTGGAAAGGGCCTTATAAAATGTGTTAAAATGGGGAAAATTAATATATAATTCTTTAAATTAAAGCAATATCTCAGTAATTTATTAAATTATTTACATTGAATTTGTGGTGACCTCAACAATCCAGGGCACTTTGTGTGCACAAGTTGGAGATCATTTTCTCCAAGAATGAGCTTAGGTAAGTGATATGTTACTCTCTGTAACTTTCCTGATGCTCATTTATGTTCTTATTAGCAAACCAACCATAATAAGTTGCATCTTTCTAAATGGCATTATTGAGTAAAATTAAGATTATATACAGGTGTTGTATTGTAGAATTTTTAAAAATATAGTTGATACTGGTATGCAAAAACAATGGTTCTGGGATACTAGTTTGGCTCCGATGAATAAATGTGACTGTTTTTGTATCAACATTCCTTCCAACCATCTGCTAAGTGCAATTTAGCTAGCAATTAAGCCAGCATGTCAAAAAACTTAATTGCCAACTCAACCAATTTTCAGAGTTATATTAATGATAATAGCTATGCAGCAAACTGAATTTTATAAAGATGTTTTGAACATAAATTCTAATAATTCTAACTTGTTTTCTGAATCATATGTAGCTTTTGAAATAGAAATGAGATGTGCAGAAAAAAAATTCCACCGTGAAGACTGAAATTTAAGATCACATTCTCATCCTTCATGGCTTTTTTAGAGCCTGAGGCATTTTCCATTACACAGAGCACTTACCTATAACTTTCTGTTTTCTTTTTTTAATTGATTGATTGATTTTTAGAGAGTGTGGAAGGGAGGAAGAGAGAGAGAAAAACATCGATTTGTTGTTCCACTTATTTATGCAATCATGACCAGGGATCAAACCCACAACCTTGGTGTATCAGGATGATGCTCTAACCAACTGAGCTAACTGGGCAAGGCACCAATCACTTTCACATCCTCCATTTTGACAGTTATTGTTCAGCTCTAACAAATGCCCCTAACTAAACCAACAAATTCATTCTTGAATTTAAAATGATCTTATTACAGAAGTGAACCAAAACATTTTCAATGTGTCAAATTAGACCTTTTTTCTAAAGATATAGTAAAGAACTTTAGAGTCAAAAAATCTTAAGTGGAAATTTCCACTTTCACACTTATTAACTGTGTGACCATGGACACCTTACTGGATGGATGTATTCTTCAGTTTCTCTATCTGTAAAGTAACAAACAAGCCTACCCGAAAAGATGTTGCAAGGCCTAAAGGTAGTGAATTTTGCACAGTCAACATTTTGTATGCACTTGCTAACTTGCAACCATAACAAACCTTTTTTTCTGTTGAAATCCATAATTTACTATTTTGTTCTAGAACATTCTCAGACCCCACATTTAACTTTGATTTAGTGATGTGCAGCTGTGCAATAGAATGCTGCAAGGAGGTATCTTTTAACTTCCCTTTGGATTCAGTAATCACTTCAACTCTATGAAAATAATTTGACAGCCTGACATTTATTTTTTAGCTTCACAACAATTCATGAATATATTCAGCAAATATTTAATTTGCATGTAAGAGTTTGATTTAGCCACCAGGAATGTAAAGATAAATAAACATGTTTCTGCCCCCAAAAAAGTTTTACTAGTAGAGACATAAATGTGTGCACATGCATAAAATACATACACACTCACACAATAAAAAGTAAAAGTGAAAGTAATAAAAATAGTATGATAATAAATTATGGTAAATATTAAGATAAAGAGATTGTTGAGAAGTTAATAAACTAAAAACTATTATTCATTTATAGTGGAAGTAAAGTTAGATAATTATTCATAAAAAGTAGAAAAGTTGCTTTTTTCTCTTTAGTTGAACAAGATAATTACTGGATCAAACCTGCCTGTGAAACTGAACTAGCAGTTTAATAAACTTGCAGTTTAATAAACATTGTGATTCATGGAACGTATTTGCTCAGTGGTATAGCATTTCCCACTGAGGCGATGACACAAGTCTACGAGTCCACGTTACTAAAGCAAAGGCTGATTGTGTTTCTGTTAAGCTTTTATGACTCGATTACCATTGTAATTAAAGCTTTTTTTCTCAATCCAGATAATGTCTTCCATACAGTTAGCTTTCAAGTTAATGAATGGGTGAATGAGAATGAGTTACAGGATTTTTGTTGCAATGAAGTACATTAAAACACCACTGCTTTTGAAATAGGTCATCTGAAAATTTACATATAGGTTATATATTAATACAAAAAAAGAGAGTAACTGGGAACACTATATCTGTCTAAACAGAAATTAAGGGGCTATCTCAAAGCCCAAGTTGTCTTTGGAATATATGATTCTTGATGATTAATAGTGCTGAATTATTTTGACTTGGACAATTTATCTGGACAAGTAATCAAATAGATTTAACTCAAAAACTATTTAGAGCCTTTTATGATAACATGTTAATGTGGCCTTTATAGTTTAAAAAATATTCACCTCTGTTATTCATTTGAGAATACTTCAACTTTCTGAAAGATTTTTTTTTAAGATTTTATTTTTATTTTTAGAGAGAGGGGAAGGGAGGGAGACAGAGAGGGGCAGAAACAGCAATGTATGGTTGCCTCTCACATGGCCCTCACTGGGGACCTGGCCTGCAACCCAGGCATGTGCCCTGACTGGGAATCGAACTGGGATCCTTTGGTTCCCAGCCTGTGCTCAATCCACTGAGCTGCGCCAGCCAGGGCCTGAAAGATTTTTAATGCTCATCTTTTAGAGAAGAAAAGTACAGTTAACAGAGCTAGTAATTAACCAATGTATGTATCTCAAATCCTATACCCTCTTTTATATCTTATATTATCCCTTCCCTGTATAAAGCATTCAGTGAAGGCTATAGAGCACATCAAAATATGTCTTGAAAATTGACTTGTAGTTTTCATTTCACAAAAGACCAACACCTATATCATTCCCTTTGAACATAACAATGACCTGTGAAGGCAATACCTCAAGTTTCAAGGAAATTTCAACACTAATGCGAAAACAAAAGACAACAGTAGAACTAACTATAAGAGCATTTTATCTGGGCTTCAGTTGATCAAAGGAGGAAAGAGTACTTTCAGCTAGCAAGATCAGCAAAGTTAGCTTGAACCCCAGAGATAACTGAAATAATTCATACTCAAAGCTAAATAAGGACTATGCATCTTTAAGGTCTAGTCCCATTAGGTTCTCTGAAAATCTGCTATGTTTTGTTGGCTAGGGATTTTTCTAGAGAGAAAAAAAACCATTGCTTTCAACTTCAAAAAATTGATGGTTCTCAGAAAAATATTTCTGAAACTACTAGAAAAGAAATGGGTATGTAGACCAAGTGAATTCCCAATATAATATCAATTTTAAGCAAGAGTCCATTTATGTTATTAACAAAAAAATAAACACAATGAACTAAAATTGAGAAAGTTGGGTTTTAGGAAGAGTTGTAAGATTTGGTACAGTTTTCAGTTTACAGCTGACCCTTGAACAATGTGGGCGGTAGAGGTACTAACCACCCCCCATGCAGTCAAAAATCCACATATAACTTTTGACTCATCAAAAACTTAACTATAGCCCTGGCTGAGTGGCTCAGTTAGTTTGAGTATTGTCTGGTTCACCAAAAATTCGTGGGTTCCATTCCCAGTCTGGGTACATACCTACATTGTGGGTTTGGCCCCCAGTCAGGAGGCAACCAATTGCTATTTCTCTCTCACATCAATGTTTCTCTCTCTTTCTCTCTCTCTCTCTCAAATCAATAAACATATACTTGAATGAGGATTAAAAAAACTTTAGCTATAGTAATAACCTACTGTTGACTGAAGTCTTGCCTATAACACAAATGATTAACATATATTTTGCATGTTATATTATAAACAGTATTCTCACAATAAAATAAGCTATAGAAAAATTCTATTAAGAAAATTATAAGAAATATAAAGTACATTTATAGTATTCTATGTGTTTATTAAAAATATCCACCTATAAGTGGACCCACACATTTCAAACCCATATTGTTCATGGGTCAACTGTATAGAATAATAATTGTCTAATTCCAAACCTTCACATCTCTCTCTTTCTTGAAATATCAACCCCAGGACTTGAAAGCCAGGGCATTTGAAAAGCAGCATAATCACCTAGAGTGGTAGAAATGAGGGGGTCAGGTCATAAGTACAAAAAACACTCTTAGGAAAAAGAGAGTGGGGGGCCAAACCAGAGTATCCAAACCATTGTGCAGTCCTAAGGACCAACAATGGCAGAGGCAACAGGGTAGAGCAAAAGGTATGATTAACAGAGGATTCCAAAATTTTCAGTGCTCAAACCAGTCTGCCCATCACAGCTTTTTCTCAGGGGGTGCTGGTCATGGGTGTGTAGGTCAGCCAGCTGAGGTTAAAGGTCTAAAATTATACAGGCAGTGTGATATGTGGAAGGGAGATGAGATGAATGAAGCCTAGCAATTTTGTCTGGGAGATTTTGTTTGTTTGTTTGTTTTTTATTAAAATATATTTGACATATAACATGGTTTAAATTTAAGGTTTTTTGCTCAAATCCTCCACATCTAATCGCCATCCCCCTCTATCTATCATCTATTGTCTTTCTTTTTAGTGGTTGGAATAATGAAGTTCTAGTCTCTTAGCAAGTTTGATGACGGTAATACAGTATTGTCTATATTCACTATATTGTGCATTAGGTCTCTAGGGCTTATTTACTACTTGTCAAAAATTTGTAAGCTTAAACATCATCTGTCCTATCTTCTCCCCCACCCCCAGGCATGAATGGCCATTTTACTCTCTGTTTTTACAAGTTTGGCTTTTCAGATTCCACGTATAAGTAATATCCAGTACTTGTCTTTCCCTTTCTGACTTACTTTACTTAGTATAATGTACTCAAGATCAATAGCAATTAAATTTAGGATATCTGGGTTCTATATCTTTTGCCTAATTTGCCTTTCTTTTAATCCAGATACCTGGGTCATCTTCTCTAGATTAAACCATTTTTTAAATTTAACTTCCTATTTCCCTATTTAATTTGGATGATAATTTTCTAGATTCAGAAAAAAATCTTCATTAAATTTTACAATAATCACTTTCAATGACTTTCTCTGCTGCATATGTTTGAGCACTTATTGTTTGCAAATCACTATACTAGGCACTTTGATTTACTACTCTAACCCTGAAAGTTATGCAGTAAAGATCCTAATTGTAAGGATGAGAAAACTTAGCCTCATGGAAGGTTCACATTTCACTGCATAGCATTACAAAGATGGAAAAGGAGGAAGTGTTGAACTTAGGCCACCTAATACCAGAATTTTACTCTCAACCATTGCAGTGACCAACATCTGCCAACAGAATTTAGACTAAAATTTCAAAGGATTGTCCATATAGACATGTTATGTGAAATATAACATACTTGCCTTTGTGATTTTTTTTCTCAGTGAATTTTTGTCCTTTTCACGTAGATTTGAACTTGTCACTGAGCTTTCTCATACTCTTTTCTCAAGTGAACAAGTTCTGTGCTTTACCTGATTTTTTCTCTCCCCTCTCCTTTTTTGGTGTATTTTCTCCTCAAAGAGAATATTCTTATTAGAAAACACTATATACATGGTGGGGCAAAAGTAAGTTTACAGTTGTTCATATGTAGAATAATACAATAATTAATAATAAAACAAGAATAAACTAAACCTTTTCCCCCATCCTGTATAGCTAGAAAGATCAATGTATTTATGTATATTTTTACTTCTTTATCTACTAGTATCATCTGGATTCCCCATTTTTCCTAATTCAATTAAAAAATAATTAAACATACCAATGAAATAGATATATAATAATATACATGACTGAATAAATTTGACTGAAATATAATATGACTTTATCTTCCTCACACACTTTACAGTACTCAGAGTTTACTCTCTTGTAGACTGTTTTTTTTTTTTCATCATTTATCCAAATGGATCATGAGCAACCCAAGGTAGTAGTCATTTGCTTTTTCCCCCCACCAGAAGCTCAGAAGAAGCAATTGGAAGAAAGTATAGAGCTGATCCAAGATGAATGTGTGTCAGAGAATGCAGATCACTCTACAGAGGAGCCTGCTGAAGGAAGGCCAGACGTGGATGGAGAAGAGATGACTGATGGGATAGAGGAGGACTTCGATGAAGATGGGGGTCATGAGCTGGTAGGAACAAAATATTGGTGTCCACATCCTTTGGGAATAGCACAAGCATGTCAGCAGCTTATTCATTTTGGAAGAAAAATTAAATATTTGGGGCTAATTTCTTTCTTCTATTAATTTACTTAAGACAACATCAGTACAGTGCTTTGCACATAGTAAGTGCTCAATACATCTTTGCTAACTTAAAATACAAGGGAGTAAATGAAAAAATGGAAATATTGTATATGAGATTAGGTATACTTTAACTTCCAAGTAGAAGATTTATGTCCCAAATGCTCCATCATGAAAGGAATCTTGTGTTTGTACAATTACATGTGAACTTGCGTGGATGTAAAATCCAGGTAATATGACCATTTACAGGAAGTTACCTGGTGCCTTGACTCATGTAACAGCATCATTTGCTGCGGATGACTGTCTGTGCTCATTGCATGGCCAGCAGCCTTTTCTGTACTCTGCTCATTAACGTGCCCTGTGTTTTCTGGCCAGATCACATTTTCTGTGCCTGTGCTGCTGCATAACCAGTACTTACGAGTTGGGGAATTAGCTGAGGCTTTATTCTTTACATGTTTTATTCTACCAATGTTGTCATCAATATACTGCTCACTTCCAGATGTCCTTTTCTGTATAACACACTGGGGACTTGGTAAACATATGTTGATGAGGATGCTCGCTCTCATATTTTATCAACCATGAAATTAAACATTCTCTCCTAAGGGACTGACTAATAACAATAATGAGAAGGCAGGCATATGTGTGTGTGTGTGTCTGCCAAATCTCAAATATCAATGGAAGAATCATTGAACTTGACTTATTCCAGGTGTTTTCAGATTCTAGTTTGTTATGATAGCTATTATCATTTACGAGTTTTGTTGTGGTGGTTGTTGCTTTGTCATGATAACCACCCTGTTAGTAGTTTAACTTACTTAACCCTATAAGGAACCCCCTCCCCTAAAAAAGGAATTATCTTCTGGAGTACAGGTCCTTTGTGGTACAGACTTACCCTGCTAGGTGAGTGTTCTAACAACCCATCTGTATAGGTGTACCAACTGGCATTGTTGTGAAAGGCTGCATTCGGCTTCAGTGAATCTTTTTTAAGACAACACATTTGCCTGTTTCATAATGGGTGATTTATGAGCACACCTGCCCATACCGCGCTGAGTGTTCAGCAGTTTTTGACCAAAAACGACATGACCCCCCTGCCCTACTCTCCCTATTCACCAGATCTCACTCCAAATGACTACCTTTTCTCTCCCCAGATGAAAAACATCCTCAAAAGGAAACATTTTGCCGACATGGAAGAGGTAAAACAAAAAACAGCACAAACACTAAAAGGCATCAAAAATCAATGAGTTTAAAAACTCTTTTGAGCAGTGGGAAAAAATGTCTCCATAGGTGTATTGCATCAAATGGAGAGTACTTTGAAGGTGACTGAAGTTTAAACATGTAAAAATGAATACGCAATTTTTTATAAATAAATTCCAGGGATTTGGGGATATCCCCTTGCATTCCAACATTGATTTTTACATTCCAATTCTGTTTAAATTGCACAGTACCTCCATTTAAACTTTTCCAATATGAACTTCTAAGAACCACACTTATTTCTACAAAATTCTGCATCAGCCTAAAGGATTTAATTTCCTTTCTTAGAATTGCTTTGATTATAGGAATCTGTTGGACAAGGACTAGAGTGAATGAAGGACTAAGTTTCTCAGCTTCCCCTTAAGCAGGACTTTAATTCCACAACATAGGTTTTACAATCCGTTTTAATCAGACTTGTGTTGTCACCGTTCCATTGTGGCTGCTATCACTGAAGTAGCTTCAGGCCTCCATGCTGCCATTTCCAATAGTTATTTCTCTGTTCTTACTTTAGTTTATTTGTCAGCAGAATTTGGCTGAGAATTGGTTACAAGTTGCTCATTCTCACTTTCCTCGCTAGAAACTTTCTCTCTAGACTGGAGTAGCACAGGGCTTTGTCCTGAGCCACCTCCTCCTTTGGCATGCTTTCCCAAGGTGACCTCATCAAATACCAGAGCATTAAATATTATCTAAAGGCCTAAATCTAGATTTCTATTTCTGATCTCTTCCTGGAATTCTAGACTCAAGTATTTAAATCCCCATTTCCTCATAGGTCTCCAATAAACATCTGAAATGTAACATGCCAGAAATAGTCTTGATTTTTTTCCAGCCAACTTACTCCTTCTCCATCTTCCTCATTCTTGTAAAAATATTATTATCCATGCAGTGATTAACACCAGAAAAGATTAGGATTACCTCTGTTCTCTCCACTTTCCCCATTAATTCTACCTCCAAATCATAGCTCAAAGCTAGTCCCATCTCCATGTGAGTCATGCAATTCATTCTCCACACAAGAAGGATAAAAATCTTTATAAACTATATACCCGAAAATACTACTCCCTTCCTTGAAAACCTTCAGTGCTTTTATCACACATAGAATCAAAATCCACCAGTGCGTGAATGCAAATGATGATGACACTGGGAGGAAGACACTGATAGAAAGAAAACATGGTGAAGATGATAGTGTATATCTGACCAAGGATCACTGTGAGAATGAATGTCTAGGAAGCACAGCTTGGCACAGAGTTGACATTTCAGTAAAAATTTTGCTAAGTGTTTGTGCTTTTTTGGAGGGCATTTGTATCTTTTATATATGTTTTGTTTTATCATTCCCTCTAACGTCATTCATTTAACTGTGTTAGGCCTGACGTTTCTATGCCTATCCAAGTATGGTGTAATTAGGTTATAGTACTACTACTAATAAAAATTTCCCAGGTTCATATGAACTCTGCGTAGTTTTAGTGCCTTCCCCACTGCCCCTACCCACAGGCTCTCCAAGGAAGTGTCTCAGCTATATCAGGAACAGGGCTGAAAATATGCTCCCCTTCTGCCCCTGGAGGGCACTATCTGGCCACAGCTTTGGCTGCTGCTCTTTGCTCATACGACTGGCTCTTTTTCTGCACCCAGGGAAGTAGTACCCAGAAGGTACACCTGGAGCAGGGTCACTTCAGGTCCCTTCAGGACCCTTTGGGCCTCAGTGTGAAACCACACCAGGGTCCAGATGAAAGCTGGGAGAATGAAACCCCTCTCCCCAGCTCCAACCTGGATGTGGCACCCAGAGCCCAGAGTGACACAGCCTGAAAGCTGAACCTACGAAGTCCACCATTAGGAAAACCATCCACTAGAGCTTCTGCATCAATATTTGCAGGACCTCCCAGCTTCTGCCCTGTTCCTCTGCATAATGGTCTCCAAAGAGTAGCCAGTGTAGTCCTTAAACCTTAAGCCAGGCCACATCATTTTGTTTTAAACTCAATAGCTTCCTGCCTCACTCAAAGTAGACACTCAGTCTCACAGTGGTCTCCAAAGCCCCGCTCCTTCTCTGATCTTCCCAGCTCCTTGTCTGATCTTCTCCACTCCCTCTCTGATCTTCTCTGCTTCCTGTCTGATCTGACTTTGAGTTCTCACTCACCTAGGGGCAGCCCAATGGCCTCCATGCTAACTGCTTAGCTTCTGCCTCAGGGCCTATTCTCTTGCTGTATCCCTGAATGTGCAGAATGGGAAGGAGGAGTCCACCTCATAAAGGGCCTTATGCATTGTTAAATGTTTTAAGTTCATCCAATAAATTTCATGTAAGTAAATTGGGAATTGCCTGGACATAAGAGAGAATGAGGATGCAATGCAACCTACATGTCTGAGGCAAGGTTTTTTTAGACTAAAAAGAAGTAGGGTTTTTAGATTTGGAAAATAAAAATAAAGAACACCCAGTGAAATCTGCATTTCAGATCAACAATAAATACTTTCCTTTTTTTTAAATATAAGAACTAGATCTTCTTTTTTTATCGATATTTTTATTTTTTCCATTACCATTTATCCCCCTTATACTTCCCTCCCCCCACAATCACCACACTGTTGTCCATGTTCATGAGTCCTTTTTCTTTTTTACTCAATCCCTCCAACCCCTAACCTGCCCCCCAGACCTGTCAGCCTGCTCTCTATCTATGAGTCTGTCTATTTTGCTTGTTAGTTCAGTTTGTTCATTAGATTCCACATAGGAGTAAAACCATATGGTATTTGTCTCTTTCTGACTGGCTTATTTCACTTAGCATAATGTTCTCCAGGTCCACCCATGTCATCACAAAGGGTAAAATTTTCTTCTTTTTTAATGGCTGAGCTGTATTCCATTGTGTAAATGTCCCATAGTTGTTTTATTCATTCATCTACTGATGGACACTTGGGCTGCTTCCATATCTTGGTGATTATAAATAATGGTGCAGTGAACATAGGGGTATTTTTCTTTCAAATTAATGTTTCAGGTTCCTTCATATAAATTCCCAGAAGTAGGATCATTGAGTCGTAAGACAGTTCTATTTTTAATTTTTTGAAGCATCTCCATGCTGCTTTCCACAGTGTCTGCACCCATTTGCATTACCGCCAACAGTACAAAAGTGTTCCCTTTTCTCCACATCCTCACCAGCACTTGTTTGTTGATTTAGACATGATAGCCATTCCGACTGGTGTGAAGTGATATTATAATTTATAAAACTTAACACCAAAAAAACAACAATCCAATTAAAAAATGGAAAAGGACCTGAATAAACACTTCTCCAAAGAGGGCATACAGATGGCCAATAGACATATGAAAAGATGCTCAACATCAATAATTATCAGAGAAATGCAAATTAAAACCATAATGAGAATTACTTCTTAATATAATCATGCCCCAAATATTACAAGACATACTACTAAGAAAAAAAAATTGTAGTCTCTCTGAAACTCAAATTCACCTTGGACTTCCTGTAATATATCTGGTAACTCTCCACAGAAATACATTAGAATACTGGCCTTGAAGAAAATTTTTAACTTCTTCCAGACTCTGTGTTGTCATCTGTGAAACTGGAATGAATACACACCTCACAGGGATCTTGGAAGAACTAAATGAATTCATTAAATAAAGACTCTGACACCATGTGAACAAAGAATTTATAACCATTGTTATCATTATCCTGATTATCATCACCTCATTTTGCAAGTGAGACTTTCAATAAAACATTACATTTCCAGCAACATAATCTTCATATGGAATGTTGTATCTCTAGAGTCTCTAGAGGTTCAAGTTTGTTAAGAAGCACTTCCTACTTAATAAGAAATCCCTCAGGAAACAAATGTAATATTCATCTTGTTAAAATTTTTTTTTCATTTTATACTTGCTGGCTTAGTCAATTCAAATGAATTCCTTTTCAAGTTTTCTTCTTATGACTTAGTAAAAAGATAATGTTAATGTAGCCTGTGATAATATATGGCTTTAAATTTAGCTTTTGCTATAGATTTGCTCTCTTGCTATGTTAGTAACATGAGCTGCCAACTTAGTAACAGATGGTCAGTGTGTTTGTAAAGAATCTGAGCGTGTAAGAAGCCTTATGTATCCCATTTTCTATAGTCATTGAGTCACTCATTCATTAAAACAATGGCCAAAAATAATTTTAATAAAATAATGGGAACTCAGTAATGTGTTACATTTTTAGTCTCTAAAGACTCAAAGATCAAGTAGTTTCTGATTTTATAGAACTTTTGCTGGCTAGGGGAGGGGATGCTGAAGCCAGAACTCAGAAACGGATATTACTAATAAAACTGTGAAAAGTGCAATTATCACATGAAGCATGATAACACCATGTGGGAGGTGAAATGACAGAAGCTGAACAGACTTCTCAAAGGTTATGGCATTTGAGCTGGTTCTTAACGAATGAAGAAGCATGTGTGAGAAAAACAAAGGGTTAGATGGCATCACCAACAGATAATAAAACACTCTAGTAAAAAAGGCTTGAAGGAGCTTGGTATCTATTGAGAAGTTGGCTGGTTAGTGTAACTGAAGCAGTAGTTCTCATGGGTTTGTCCCAGGACCAGCAGCATCCCATCTGTGGAAACTTGTTGGAAATACAAATTCTCAGAAAAAAAAAACAAACAAAGTCTCAGGCTCTACCCCAGATTCACTGAGTCAGAAACTGTGAGAGTAGACCTCAGCAATCTGTGTTTTAACAAGCCACCCCAGTGACTCTGTGTTTCCCAGTGATTCTGAAGCCTACTAAAGTTTAAGAACCACCACTGAACTAAAGTAACAGGGCTTTCAAACCCAGATGCACATAGAATCACCAAGTTGCTTTTTCATAAAAAGGTGTCTTGAGCTGTAACAATAAAATTAAAGTCCTTGGGGGTGGGGCCCAAGCAAAAGTCCAAAAATTTTTTTCATGTATAGCCAGGATTGAGAACTCCGGACGTAGAGGTCATGATCCATGAGGAAGAAGAGCAAGTAGATACTTCACCAAAAGAGTGAGCAGAGGAAGTCCCATTCAAAATTATTAGGTTTCAGGAAAATAGAAATTTAAATACAATAAGGTAATACTTCACACCCTCCAGAATAGCCAAAGTTGACTGATATGAGTAAACGTGGCAGAGTTGTGGAGCACTGAAACTCTCCGCACTATTGGTGGACAGATGCAATGCTACAGCCACTCAGAATGTCTGGGAATGTCTTATAAAACCAGACATAATGAGCCAACAGTTCAACTCCAGAGTCTTCAAGAGAAATGAAAATATATGTCTAGAAAGTATTTGTATAAGAATGCTTTAGCAGCTTTACTCACAGTATCAAAAACTGGAAACAGTTCAACAGTCGGGAAAGGGATATGCAGTGTATTTTTATTCATACAAAAGACACTACTCATCAATAAAAGGGAACACACCACTGAGCCATGCAACAGTGTGGACAAATCTCAACAGCATGCTTGCAAAAGAAGACTTGTACAAAAGAGGAAAATATGGTATCATTGCATGTAAATGAACAGAGGCTGCCTGGAGCATGAGAGTGATGGGCAGGGATTAATCTTCCTGCAATGTCATTCTCTTTCTCATCTTGGGGAGCATCCACATTGATTTCAGTACTCATCTCTAATACTACACCCTTCTAGAAACCTCCCTGATATCTTCACAACTCACACAAACCCCTATGAGCACACTCACTTCCTTGTTGTTACTATTTTTTATAAATGTCTACCTCACAAAAAACACATAAAACAGAAAGTCACAAGTAAACAAACAAATGCATTGACACAGACAACAGTATGGTGGTTACCAAAAAGAAAGGGGGTGAGAAAAGTGTTAAGGGAGTCAAATATATAGTAATGGAGGCTAGAGTTTGGGTGGTGAGTGCATGATGTCATCTACAGATGATGTATTTTATAATTGTACACTTGAAAAAAAAATGTCTCTCTCTCCAGCTACACTAAGAACCTCCTGTGAGCTGTATGACCTTTTGGTTTGGGATCCCTCAAGCAAAGCACAGTTTCTAGCATATGGTCAGGCATGGCGGATAAAGGATACTAATTACCTGGTGGGCTTTGAACACTGTATTATACCTGCAAGCATACACTCTTCCTTCTACCTTGAATACCCTCCCCACTCACCATTTTACCTGAGTGGTCAATACATCCTGTGTCCTCAATATCACTGTCACTCATCATCAATTCATCCCTGAACAAGGTCCCTGACCTGTCCTGGTCACTTTGGGTTTGTTTCTCTCTTTAGACCATACTATGTACATATTTCATCATACTTAACTTGCTTTATTGTAATTAGTGATTTCCCTTCTTTCTTGCTCAATGGTTTATGAATTTCTCAGAGCTAATTTTATTTGGTGTTTTTTCCTTAGTATGGTGTTTAGCACATGTTAATGAATATTTACTAAAGAAAGAGAGGAAAATGTCTTCAGGCCCCTCTTCATTTTTAAGCACATTTTATTGTGTATTGTAATAAGATCATATTCTAAATATTACTTTTGTATGCATGCCCACTGTGACGTAGAGGATTCTTATAAAAAGCAGAGAAGCAAAGAGCTTTTTGTTGTAACTTCACTGGGTCAGTTAAGCAGCAGCCTGCATCTTAAAGGCACTGACAAGAAGAAGGAGGAGACTTAAACCAGCACGTCCAAGTCCACACAACAGTACTGACTCTGTTGTGTTGCTGGTTTTACATTATTACCTACCATGAGTAATAGAATGCAAATTTAAAGTCATCTGAATTTAGTTAGCAAAGCTAGAACACTGAGTTATAAAACAAACCAGAAAATAAGCCTCTCTCTCACTTGTGAGCTGTAATTTTTAAGCCCAAACAGTTCGGAGAAAGTTGGAAGTCACAAGTTCATAAGAAAATAAACTTCAGAGAATTCAGAACTAAAGAATGCCCAGGTACATATGGCAGAGCCTCTGACCCCAAATGCAGACTGAAGGGCAATGTGGTCATTAGAAAATGGGCTATAGACTTAAGGGCTTTTGAAATGTTAAAGGTATTGTGGTTGCCATGCAATTTCCCAAGTGCTCTAATGATGTTAAAACATAGATAATATAGAGTATAGATTCAAACAAAATAAAGTATTTCTACCACTCCACAGTTTCTATATAGAGAGAAACAAAAGAGGAAGAGAACAGAAATATTCTGAAGTCCTTTGCAAATGAAGCAGCCCAAAAGCAATTCTTAAATACACTTGAAAAAGGAAAATGAGCTACTTTTCTAGAAATGATAATTTCTAGAGGTAAATAAAACAATCTGAAGTGTTAATGGGGTCAGATTTCAGAAGTCTAGTTATAAAAGTTGTTGGAGAAATAAAGCAATTCTGCCAACAAAAAAAAAAAGCCCTTTCCTGACAAAATAGAACACAATATTCTATACATTCACAGATTCACATGCATATAAGATACCACCAAAGTGACTACATTGATTTTTTTATTATATTTTATTGATTATGCTCTTACAGTTGTCCCAATTTTTCCCCCTTTGCCCCACCCCATCCAGCACCCCACACTTTTTTAGGTAATCCCCACACCTTTGTTCAAGTCCATGGGTCATGGATATTAAGTTCTCTGACTGCTCCATTTCCTATTCTGTACTGTACAACCTTATGAATATTCTGTAACTACCTAATTGTACTTCTTAATCCCTTACCTCTTCAGTCATTCCCTTGAATTCCCTCCTATCTCACAATCATCAAAACACTCTACATATCCATGATTCTGTCTTTATTTTCCTTGTTTGCTTCTTTTATTTTTTAGATGCAATTATTGATTGATGCATTTTATTGTTCATAATTTTTATCTTTTTCTTAAATAAATCCCTTTAACATTTCATATAGTAATGGTTTAGTGATGAAAAATTTCTTTAGCTTTTTCTTCTCTGAGAACCTCTTTATCGGCCCTTCAATTCTAAATGATAGCTTTGCTGGATAGAGCAATCTTAGCTGTAGGTCCCTGCTTTTCATGACTTTGAATATTTCTTTTTTTTTTTTTAGTGACTCACCTTTATTTTTATTTTTAACTATATTTTATTGATTATGCTGTTACAGTTGCCCCATTTCCCCCCTTCTTTCCCCCTCCCCCTTACCCCCCTTTCCCCTCCCTTTAGTTTTGTCCATAGGTCATACACATAAGTCCTTCTGCTCCTGTACTTCCTATACTATTCTAACCTCCCCCTGTCTGTTGTCTACCTCCCATTTATGCTACTTGTTCTGTGGCCCATTCCCACCCTCTCCCCCTACCACTCCCTTGTTGGTATTCCTCCATACCTCATATAACTCCCTTCAACAGTTCATACAATAAAGGCTGGGTGGTGATGAACTTCTTGAACTTGACCTTATCTGCAAAGCACTTTCTCTGCCCTTCCATTCTAAATGATAGCTTTGCTGGATAGAGTATTCTCGGATGTAGGTCCTTGCCTTTCATGACTCGGAATACTTCTCCCAGCCCCTTCTTGCCTGCAAGGTCTCTTTTGAGAAATCAGCTGACAGTCTTATGGGGATTCCTTTGTAGGTAACTGCCTCCTTTCCTCTCGCTGCTCCCAGGATCCTTTCCTTATCTTTGACCTTGGGTAATGTAATTATGATGTGTCTTGGTGTGTTCCTCTTTGGATCCAACTTCTTTGGGACTCTCTGAGCTTCCTGGACTTCCCGCAAGTCTATTTCCTTCGCCAGCTTCGGGAAATTCTCCATCATTATGTGTTCAAATATTTTTTTCAATTCCTTGGATTTCT
>PVJI01016050.1:0-39292 GCA_004026765.1 Micronycteris hirsuta
TGGCACTTCCTACAAAATACATTCCAAATGTGACCACTTCTCAACACCTCCACTACTACCATACTAGGCTAAGCTACCATTCCCTCCCACCTGGATTTCTGTTTTCCTTGCTTCTCAACTGTTGTCCCCTTACTGTCTCTGGGGATCCATCTGCAAATAAGCCTGGTAGCAGTGAGGGCTGTCAACCCCACTTCCAGCAATTGCTGGGAATCCCAAGGTAGGTCTGGCCATCTTTGGCTCCTGGGCAGGGAAATTCCTAAGTCCAGAGGCGCTAAGGTTTCTCCCAACCGAGTGTGGGAGCCAGGAAAGGCCCAGGGACTGGATGCAACTCTGTTTTACCCAAAACCAGGCGAGCCACTTCAGGGATTCATTCTCTAAGTTTTAGGGCTCTCCCAAGGGGGCTGAACCATGAAAAACAACCCTTCCCTTCCATTGATCCACCCTCCTCACAACCAGTTTCCTGTTTTCCAAAATTGTCTACTCTGGGGTGGTCTGCTTAGGTCTGGAAGTCCTGGGGTTTACAGGGTGACCCAGGAGCTTCTCAAATGAAGCCTGGGTAGGCCCAACAGGCCCTGGGTATTGTCCCTGCTAAATCTGAGGGCGAAGAGGAAGATCTCATCTCCATCCCCCAAACTCATCCACCTACCCACTTCCCTACTAGCTGCATCAGTCTCCTCCAGGCCATTGTTCTCAGTCCTGGAAACTTGTCATCTGGGATAAAACAGGCCTTGGACCCCTCAGGGAGAAGCCCCGTGGTTCCCCAATACATTTCAGAGCAGCCCTTGAAGAGCCTGCTGCCTCTGCCGGCACGGGGCTCTGATGGTGGAAGGACCAGGAGGAACTTGGCCTGTACTTGACTGGGCTGCCGCCTCCTATGCTTCACCGGCTCTCTCTCCGCGGCCACTGCCTCCGGCAGCCTCTCTCTGAACTCCCCGAGGGCCCGGGTCCCGGGTCCCGCGCCCCTCCCCTTGCTGTCGTCACCCAGGCCGGGCTTCTACGGAGGCCCAGCTGAGCGCTCAGTCTACTCGCTCTCCACCTCCCAGCAGCCCCTGCGCGAGAGGGCTGGTCAGAGCACCCCCCCCTTCCCCACGTCCCCGTCCTCCCCCCTCGCCCCGGCCCTGGCCTAGGTTGGGGTTTTTCAGCTGCGTGGTTCCTGAGGCTGCGGTCATTGCCTATGGCTTTCCACAATGTTTCCTTCCTGCTGCTGCCGACCAGCCCACTCGGGAGCTGGCTTCTCCCGCCTGCCGGCCCCGAGTAAACAGTTACGGCAAGATTTGGGGGACAGCTCAGAGTTGGGTGCTCTTTTCGGTACCGGGAGGAAGCGGACACACATGACCCCTTGCTTTCCTCTGTCCGCACAGCAGATGCCGCCAACGCACTCCAGCCCCTATTTCTTGCTCCTGCCGGCTCAGAGGAAGCAAGAATTTCTCACTGGGTCTTGGGGGAGGTTGCGGAAAGGGTGCACCGTCACCTTTGTGCAGCTGGTTCCTCGCGCACGCGCCGCAGTGGCCTCCTTGGCAAGCTCAGGTCTCAATGTGCGGGCCACAGGGTGGCGCCGGCGGCCTTCCGCGGGACACGCTCACAGCACCCCGGAACACAAAGGTCGGAGAGCTACCACAGTGGCCTGTCCATCTCGGAGTCAGGTTCCAGCCAAAAGTTAACTGTGGAGCTAAAAAAAAAGTATTAATGACTTTCTTAAGTAGCTGATTTACAATAGAATCTACTAAAACAGCCCCGTTAGGAATGAAGAAATGATAGATGAGTAGCAAGCAAGTTTGCAAACTAAGAAAAACTATGAATACTCTATGGATTTACAATATCCAGTTTTGGAGGGGAGGTGCGCGGGGGTAAATGAATGCAACGATTTCTTCTAAATTATTCGAGAAAATATAAAACACCAACTTATCTTCAATGCATTCCTTTTACTTGAAGATGTACCCTAGCCTATTGTGATGCAGCCGAATTCACAGCTGAATAGATCAGGCGTAGAGCTATGCACAAGTTTGTTGCCTAGATAAAGTAAGGTGCGGTTATCAGTATTTCTTACTTACCCTCTCTTTGCCTTGCTCTTATGACTCTTCCTCCACAGCCAAGCACTTTTTGGTGATAGTAGAAAGAAGAGGGAAGGTCTTGAAATGAAAGTTGTCATAAATTCTGCCCTACCTCTACTATGTACCAGGATTCATAGCATCTCAACATGGGACAGCGTCTCCATTTCTAACACACAGCTTTGCCCCTAACACCCATGGGTATAAGATAAAGACACAAAAATTTACCTCTGGCTTACAGTGCTTTTGTGTCTTTGGTACACTCAGATTTTATTTTATTTTATTTTTCATTATCCCCAGGGAGATGTGTCTGGGGTGGGTGAGAGATATGCCTTTCTTTTGTAGACTGGGAGAAGGGTGTGTGGGAAAAGTAGGTGGAAAAGGCGAACCAGTTTCAAACATCTACCGCAGGCATGTTCTTAGGCTGTGCAATATAATGAAAGAATGCACAGGGAAGTTGATGATTTGGAGCTTGATTCCCTCAAGCAGTTTGCTTCTACTGCTAACTAGTGAAATTCTAAACCCTGACCTTAAATTTCAAGTCTTCACCTTTCCTAAATGTTCCACCAGAATGCATGATGTTCCCTCTCCCTCACAGCTAGAGGAAGAGAGAACATTGTACATTAAAAGACAGCTCCAAAAATCTGATCTGTGGAGCTGTTGAACAACAAACACTCACAGGAGTATCAAGCTTACTGTCCTGTCTGAAATGGAGCCAGAGTGTGTAGATTTTGTTACCAATTTGTTCTGTTCTCTGCTAAATATGTCCCTGGAAGTGTTATTGACTCCCAAGACTTTAGAAATTGTTGCAGTGACTTACGAAGCACTCCGATTGGACTCTCTGGAAGCAGATGCCAGGACAGAGTCAGGGGTGCAAGATGTTTCTTAGGGATGAACGCTGTGAATCACAGGGTGAGGAAGTAGGATTGGGCGGGGGAAGAGAGAAAGCCTGATGCAGCCCTGACCAGCGCACGGGGGAGCTCTGCAGCAAATATTGCTCACAAACGTCCTGTTTCGAGCTGAAGTGGCCTGTTTGTCAGGCAGGAGAGTTCCAGGTAGGGTGTGACTTTAGGGGGGCAGCTGAGGCAGACCCTGAGGGGCCAACTACCACAACAGCTGCACAGCGCCTGCTGAATGCACTCCACGCAGCTGGCCATCAAGGGCTTTTTGGAAGAAGGGTCTGTGTGGCTCATCTCCATGCACACCATCGTCCACCCCATGCCACCTGGATCCGTGATACTGTATAAGTTTGGAAAGTACCTCTTCCAGACTTTTGGTGGGCTTTTCCTTCTGAGGGACAACATAGAAGAATGGAGATGGGGGAAAAGCTGCAGCTCCCATGGCTGCCCTTGGACCCAGGGTCACAATTGCTGTGATTGTATTGCCTCAGAGTCTAACCTGGTGGCCTGATCTCAATTCCCATTCCTGAGGGTCCTGAGTACCTGCTCACTAAGCCCTGCTAAGCCTGCAGTCTATTCAGTCCTAATTGGGCATCCAAGTGGATTACCTGAGCTCCATACCGACTCCTCCCTAACCCCATTCTGTAATAGAAGCTTCATCTCCTCTTGCTGACTAGGACCGATGATCCTTGTCAAGACAATGACCCCTCTTCTTGCCTACTGCTCCTAGACACAAGGAGCCTGCAGTACCCAGTCATCATGTTGTGTCCCCGGGTGAAAGTCTGCCCTGCAGAACTTGGAGTTGTAGGGATGAGAAGCACAAAATCCCCCAGTGGGTCATTAAGAGCAACAGTAAGTGGGCTCACCCTTTCACACCATGGTTCCTGGACTCATATATTCTTTCTACTGGGTCCCAGTGAATACATGGCATCCTGGAGAATGGCACCTCTGTTGTGTGTTCCAGTTGTTCCTTCAGCAGGCTGTCCGACTCTTCTAGGCCGACGAGTCGGCAGTTTCTGGGCGGTGCAGCATATGATCTGCCCAAGTCCTGCAGTCACGGCCCTCTCCTGCACTTTCACGCCTGCTGGCCTGGTTAGATACTCTGCCGTGCAGGACTCCATGCCTGAGGATCAGACACTCCAAAAGCCCCTGGAGAGTGTGCTGTCTGAGCCCAGGTGGGCAGCAAAGGCAAACCCATCCCTGGAGTACATGTTGATTCCGGTGAGAAAAAAACTGATGGGCTTTCCAGGATGGAGGGGGCCCAGTGTAGCCAATGGGATACCGAGTAGCCAATGGTATCCTCGACATATAGAATCCCAGCAGAGGCTCAGCCTTGGTCTCAGCTGCTGGCAGGTCGAACATTGGGCAGCAGCACTGGCTGCATGAGCCTTGGTGAAAGTCCATGATGTTGGGCCACGTGTGGCTTCTATCTCTGCCGCCGTAGCCGGTCTGCTTCTGTTTCCATTACGCTGAGTGTCTCTTACTTGGGGGATGTTCTCTGCTTAATGGGTGACAACAAGATCTTTACACTTCACACCCACTGCCCTGTGCCCACCCACAAGCTGCCACCGCGGACTTCCCTGTTCTTACTCTTCTAATCTTCCTCCCGTGTTCCTCGATCAGCCAGTCAGGGTGTTTGCTCCTGCCTGGAGTCTGGACATATTCCCACCTGGGGTCATTTCCCTGTATGCACAAAGTGGGTGACTGAGTTCGCCACCTGAAACCCTGCCGATTGGGATGACTTTACTCACCACTATCTTTAAAGGCTTCCCATGAGTTGCTGTAAATTTTCAATTTGCAGCCTCCTATCTGAATTGGTCCATTTCAAGCTATTTTCTCTCTCCTTTCAGCTGGTCATAAGGGATGCCATGTAACCAAAGGTGCTGGTGGGTGCCATGGGTGCCTGAGCTACCTGCTCATACAGTTTGTTTGTGCCCTCTTATCCTGCCTGGCCTCAAAAGTACTATATTTGTTAAATTGTCACTGGGCTACACTGACCTTATTTATGACTTGGAAGATCTAGCTCTACCTACCTCATGATGGGAGGTTCTGTCCTCGTTTTCACCTAGTGATTAAAAACAAAACAAAACAAGAAAACTTCTCTGTCCCTACCCGGGCCCAAAAGCACACTAAAAGTTGTTTCTCAAAAGGCATCTCTGCTGCAGATGGCGCAGCCTTGCTCTGCAATCCCAGGGCTTGCACTGCGATTCTCCAGCTGGCTCTTGGCCGATTCTGCGCAGCACCTTTTCTCTCCACCGATACCCCCAGTGCCACAAGGTTTGCTGCCTTATTTGGCCCAAGTGGTAGGAGCTTCCTGCATTCCAGCTTTGACCTACTGAAAACCCTTTTGTCTGATGGTGGGGCAAAGGTGTAATGGCCACCGTAATGAGAAGATATGTTAAGATTGAACATGAAGCAGGCAACTCCATAGACTATAATACAATTCATTATAGAGTGATTTACTTATAGGAATATTGGGTTGGAACAGAGCAGATGACCCAGCAGTCTGCACAGATTCTTCACTTAGACTCCTGTTACCAAACTTTTTTTTTTAGTTATATAACTCAGGTTCTAGTGATTGATAAGACAAAGGAACCAGGAGCGCAGTACACGCCATACTTCCTGGTGGTCTTGTGATAGGCGATTGCTTATAACCAATACTATCACCAGTTTGGTGGTCCTGCCGTTCCAATCATTAGTGCAAAAATGTTTATGGCTCCATTTTAAGGAGCACAGATAATCATCAACCAGAAGGCTTTGATAAGCAAGTGAGGTGGGTCAGAGGTCAAAGCACGAAATTTAAGAATGAAATGAAATTGCAGGCACAGAGATGGAGTTGTTTTATGCACACCTGCATCTATACACACTTCAGTGCTCCAGGTCCTGTTCGAAGCTGGCAGCTGCTCAATGTTACCTGATATGGGCCCAAGAAGGATCCTCACACATAGAATATTCTGCTTGGAAAGCCTGAAAAGGCCCACCAAGTGCTGAGGGGGGACAGAATGCGATAATATGGTTTCGAGGCCAGGTCCTGACTACTGGACTTACAGATGTGGCAGCTCGCTGAATCTCTCAGAGTTTCTCTCCCACCCTCTGTTTTCTCCAGCGTGCCGGTGCCACTTCTTGCTCATCTGGCCTGATTAACATAATGCCATTAAGGTAATGGATTAATATGAAGTTCTACAGGATGACAAAGATGAGGACAAATCAGCTTAGCTCCGAGACAAAACTGTATATTATGTATTGTACATTCCATGTGAATATAAATTTGTGATTCAGGTGGAAGAGAATGCACATCATTGGTCACGTACCACGCGCCTGAGGCCACAGTCATTTTCTCTAGTAGAGCGACACGTCTGGCATGGCAGCTTATGATTGTGGCGGCTACTTAGTTGAGCTTGCAGTCCTGTCCAGAACCTATCGAAGCTTCTGCAGGGACCAGTCTGCTTAGTTGAACAGAGGTGTCATTGGGATCACTTCCATCCTTTAGATTTGAACCATCCCGTATGGTAGCCACTAGCTACATGTGGCTATTTAAGTTCAAACTAATTAAGCAAAATTAAAAATTTAGTTCCTCAGTCACACTAGCCATAAAGTGCTCAACAATCACACGTGGCTTGTGTCTCCAGTTCCAGATGGAATAAAAATAAAGAGAGTGAACCCTTAAATGTATAGGGCCAAGGGCCAAGGACAGGGCACCCTGCCCCTGGAGAAAAATTTGAGGCCTGCGCACCCACCTGGAGAAAGTGCGAGGTGGTGCCAGGCCTTGATCAGACCCAGCCCTCAGGCTTGGGGACCAGGCGGGGGGCCTCGATTTGGGGGACACCCAAGAACCTATTCCTGGCACAGATAAAAGCCAGAGATAAGGGTAGACTGAAGTGCAAATTGTTCAACTGAGAAATTGACATAATCAAATGAGTTTTCAAAGCATTGAAATACATATGAGAAAAAAACTGTGACAAAGATTATAAGCATGGAAA
Source organism: Micronycteris hirsuta (assembly GCA_004026765.1). Classification (NCBI taxonomy): domain Eukaryota; kingdom Metazoa; phylum Chordata; class Mammalia; order Chiroptera; family Phyllostomidae; genus Micronycteris; species Micronycteris hirsuta. Next base: position 6,928 of record PVJI01016050.1, read on the forward strand.
AGTCTGGAGAGGAAGCACAGGAGAGTGGAGGAGGGGAAGCACTTCATGGTGCCCTAGCTTCAGCCCAGGTCATTAGTGCTCTGTCTCTACCCTTGTCTCCCCCAACCTTCTACCCTAGGGAGCCCTTTCCCTGAAATTCTCTTCCCTGTGTGTGTGGAGGATCTCTCTGCTCTGGGCGTGAACGTCACTTCCTGCTTTAATTCCCAATTCCTCAGGAGAGCGTCTTCTACAGAGAGTCCCTCTCCGGAGCGTCTCTGGGCCTCTTTTTCTATGGGCCTCATTCCTGAAATTCCCCTCCTTTCTCTGTTTCCCCATCCCACAAGACAAAACATCGTGTGCAATCAATGAAACTTCTGCTATTACATACGATCATGTCCTTTAATAAAAATGTCAGAGTCGCTGGACTTCTACTGAGATGACAATTATTGTACTGCTTTCTGAAGTGAGGCAAGAAGACATTCTCATTGTCCACAGTCTAGGGAAGCAGCGGGCTAAGGTGCCCTTCCGTCTTCTTCAAGTCCCAAATTGCTCGAAGGTGCTTTCAGGCTGTGTGGGCGTTAAGGGTGCGCCCTGCCACGTGGAGCCAGGGCAGAGGCCAGGCCGGGCTGTGTCCTTGTTTGGCAGTAGGCTATATATATTTTTTCAAATAATCTAGAAGTATTTTGTTAGGTTTGCTTACACCCTTTTGGTTTTTTCGTAAGCTTTAGTAAAGTCGCATTCATATATATCAGTTTTATTTCCGTTTGTTTTGTGGAACAGCAGGGAAACATTTTGTCTCCAAAATGGAGCCCAAGGGGAGAGGAGCGTATCTTGAAGCGAGTTCATAAGCATCCAGAAAATCAGAAGGGTAAAGTAAGTCTGTGACAGATAAGAGCTGGGACTTTATGAGGTCACTGCCCCTCCCCACCTGAAGCTGCTTCTTGCCATGCCAAGCTGGGCAATCTGGAATTCAATTTATTAGGAAAAGCAGAAGTTACCTTCTGCTTTTCTTTGGGGTAGAGGATGAGGACAGTCAAGCAAGATCCCTGGTTATCGCCACACACAGAGAGGTTATGAAAAAGCCTCAAATGAAAAGGTGAACATAATGCACCCGCTTCTCAGGGTGAGTTACTCCCTGGTGAGATGTGTGGGCGCAGCCCCTGTGGGCGCGCTGACGGGAAAGAGCTCTGTCCTGAGCACACAGAGGTGTGAGCTCATTTTCACCGTCTCCCAGAAGCCATTTGTAAGGTAGGTTTTCTTCTTTTTGGTCTGTACTATTTATTCCCTCTTGTACCCTCATATCCTCTCTGCCTCTCTGTCTCTCTCACTCTGTCGTCATCTCTTGTACATATACACACACTTACCTGTTTACCCTTTCCCCAGAAATATTGCTCAAAATACCCAATAGGATAATCAGGTTAGCCTTGATTTCCAAGTTTTTAAAGATTGCTTTGGAGGAGGTCTCAGGTCAGATCATCCCTAATTACAAAATTTCCAAGTTTCGCCCCACTGAAGTCAGCTCATTTATTTGCTTTATTTGAGAGTTAGTCAGGTGCCGTGGCACTCACAGTTCTGGTGTCTTTCACCTTTTGGATGTTTGTGCCCCGTGCTCATGGAAAGGAAGGGGCAGGGCCTGTCTTGACTTCTGGACACCCACGGAGCTGCTCCTCCTGCCCCCTCTCCTCCTGGGGCTTCTGGGGCCTCTCTTGCAGCTGTTCTTTTTCCTGACATTTCAGCTCTTCTTCTAACTGTCTATCTTCTTGAAGGAAGGAAGTTGCCTTCTTCCCATAATCAGAGTCCAAAGGAATTTCCAAAATCCACTTTTTCTTTCTCTGCAGTTTCTTATGTATTATCACACAGAAAACAGTGTTCACCAAAAATATTATTCCCACTGCCAGATGGAGCAGGACATGAAACCACGCAGGAGCTGGTGACTGGAGCCCTGTGAAAGAAAATGACAAAGAGAAGAAAAGCTATTCAGAAACCAGGGGGATCTGACTGCATTATGTTTGGAAGAGAAGTTTGGCTGAGACCTGCCATTCCTGTCCCCCAGTGGAGACGCCAGTAATTTCAGGGGGCAGGAAGGAGCTGCAGGCGGCTCCAGCTGGGCCCTGTGGTCCACAGACCAGGGGCAGGCTCCTCATAAGACCTTCACAGCCAGGGCTCTGTCAGTGGACTTTCTCCCTAGTTTCAGAGACAAGTGCTGTTTGTACTTAATGCTTGAAATGAATGTGAACTGAAGATGAATTCTTTTTTCCCCAAGGAGTTTGTTGTTCTGGAGCTCACAGTCCCTTCCCCTCAGCCAGATCTAGACATCTGGGCAGGTATTCGTGTGCAGCCCTCAAAACCCTCATTTCACCAGCCCGCCTCATGAGGTCCTTGGTTCTCAAGACCTATGACAATAGATACGAAGAATCCCAATATATTGTTGATAGATTGTTGGTGAGAGAGAAGGGGCAGAGGGAGGGATAAGAAGAAGACACAGAGAGAGAGAGAACAGAAAATATAGGAGGAAAAAAAGAAGTAAGGACGAAAACAAGGACATAAATAGAGAAAGGAAAGGAAAGGAAATAAAAGAAAAGGAAAAGAAAAAATATCATGGTGTTTACAATGAGATTCGTGAAGTTCTGAATCAAGAGCAGAAAGGCCTGTTCAGAGCGTTTTCCTGTCCGGGCCTCGACTAGACCGCAGTCCCATGGGAGCAAAGGGAGCATCTTCTCTGGTGCTGGTCAGTTCCCATCATTCTCACTTACCGAGCACTCGGAGCTCCAACTCGGGGCTGCGCTTGATGATATCTCCATCTTCTGTGGCGGCCTCACACCAGTAGACCCCAGAGTCTTCTCTCCCAGCAGTTCGTACCTGGTGGTCAGAGGCCGTGCTCCTGCTCACCAGGGTCTGATTTGCCTTGTAGAAGGAGAAGTAGAGCTGCACACGAGGGCTGTGTGGGAGCAACCGCGTTTCACAGCTCAGGTTGACCGGACTGCCCTCTAGCAGGGGGAGTGAAGAGGATGCTCTCAGCACCGGGGCTGGAAATAGCTCTAAAAAAAAAAAAAAGTTGACAGTTGCCTGCTTCAGAGTTAAGGTTCTTTTTGCAGAAGACATACTCCCCCTACCCCTTTGGGAAGCTGTCTCCACAGAGTGCACCCATAAAACACAATTTTCTCCAATTCCAGCAGAGGAGCACTCATAGGGTTTCCTCATAGATATAGTTACCAGCTTGCTCATAGCCTACTGGGGAGAATCCTCTACACAGTTCATGCTGCCCCGAATAACCATGTTATTCATTATACGACCGTGCCTTTGGGTAATGTTTGGCCAGGAGTGGATACACCCACACCCTGGCCAGTTCAGTGTCTCATTACTTGTGTTCCTGCCTCAAAAGATAATCTGGGACAATAATTTGTTTCCCATAGGAATTAACTATTTTTTTCAGACAGAAAGAAGCTCCTAGTGGTTATGAGTACTGAGTTGAAGTCCATGACAGAGTCACGACAAAGGCCACATGCACCGGGAACAGAGGAAGCTGCTTGGACAGCAGACATTCAGAAAGCAGTGGAACCAGAGAGGCCGTGTCTCCCTGGAGAGATGGACGGAAGGTATAACCAAGCCCTAATGTATTCCTGGCCTCTGTTTCCAGCAGGCGTGTCCAACCTTTTGGCGTCTCTGGGCCACACGGGAAAAAGAAGAGTTGTCTTGGGCCACATATTAAATACACAAACGCTAATGAAAACTGATGATGAAAAATAGGTCTGTGCATAATTTTCATGGTATCCGCCACTACAGAAGCAAAAAAGTCCTCCCATGTGGCCTGCAGGCCGCAGGTCAGACCCACCTGCTCTGGAGATTTTATGAGATTCCACGGGTTATTTTCTACCTGCCTTGAGTGAGTCTTTATTCCATGCAAGTAAAATAAAATCGACAAAACGGATTCTCACTATGCCCTAGCCTTGAAATTTGCTCCTGAGTTTATTTACGGGGCACCATGGTGTTCTGGAAAGAGCAACAGACTGGGACCCAGAGAAGCTCAGTTCTGGTCTCCCCCGCCCCCCGAACTCCAGCCACTGGTCACGTTGTGACCTTCAGGAAGGCAGGTTCTCAGTTTCCTCATTTTCACATTGAAGCAATCATTTATGATGGTTTCACTGGTCCTTCAAACTACGGCTCTGTGACTATTCAGATACAATACCTTCAACAGTGATATTCACTCCTGCTGATGTGAAGCGAGGCCTTCCGTACAAGCCTGAGCAGTGATAGATGCCACTGTGACTCACGTTGGCTTTCAGAATGGTGAATTCAGGGTTCCAAGGAGAAAACTTAAAGCTCTTGCCATTGTGGTAGAAAAGCATCTTGTATATCCGCTTGCTCTTCCATCCATGACACCTCAAGGCCAGAGGTTGCCCTTCAGTGACGACTCTGCGAGAGACCTGCAGTAGTAGCCAATCTGGAAGATGGGGACCCAAAATGCGTGCATACAGTGGCAGAAGTACCCTTAAGGAAGCCAAAGCTGGACACTGGGCGCTTTCTCTTTGTCCTCGAACACCCAACCCTGGAGCTCTGCTGAATCTGAGGCCCAGCTCCCACTCCTCAAATCTCCTTAGCTTTGCCAGGAAGAAAAGTAACCTTTACCAGCAGCCCCGAACATGGCCCCTTCTCGTCTTCCCTTACCAGATCTTAGAGGTTGGTCGGGACAACAGTTTTATCATATGTGGTAGGTAGTATTCTAAGATGACCCCAGTAAGTCACACCCTTGTCTGATCCCCTTCTAGCCACGAGAATATGACAAAGTTTATGGGATGTTAGTGTTGTTACATTAAATAAGACTGTGCTAGCCGTCTGGACAGAGTCTCCTGCTGGCCTTAAAGACGTGAGCTGACGTGTTGTGAGAGGGCCCGTGACAGAGGCATGTGGCAGGGGCCCTCCGCTGACAGCCCGCAAACAGGCAGAGACTTCAGCCTTATAGCCACAAGGAGCTGAATTCTGCCAACGACCCCGTGAGCTTGGAAGGCCCGCAGGAAGGACCACAGCCCCGTAAGCACCCCGATGGCAGCCTCAGCAGAGCACCCAGCTAAGCTGTAGGGAGACTTCTGTCCAATGGAAAGATAATTAATGCACGTCGTTTGAAGCTAAGTCTGTGGTAATTTGTTACATAGCAATAGAAAACTGACATGCTCAACTCCTGACTAATTTGTCCATAGGATCACATATACTAAGATAAAGACAAAATGGCAAACATATCCAGACATATTTATGCTTCTAAATGAATAGAAATACTCACATATGTGCAGATCAGTGATACAGCTGGCAACAACAAGCTCCAAGTCAAATGGGCCCTCACTTTGGATGGGCACCTCTACACATAACCAAAAATGCCTCTTTTTTCCTTCCCTGGGCAGTTGGTTTGGCTACATGAGCATGAGGTTTTTAAAGGACAGAAGCAGAGAAGTGACAGTAGTGCTTCTCCCCCTCTCGAACCCACCTAAGGGGGAAGGCAGGCATTCCAGTGCTGTACGTAGCACGGTTTTCGGTCTTGGATGCTGCACTCTTTCCTCCCTGCTCCTGTTCTCAACCAAGAGGGGCTCAAACACTGTGCTGCCCAAATGCGTCCACAAACATAATGGGAATTTTAACAAACCTCCATCAGAAACCATCCAAAATACTAGTGATGATATAAAATATTTGAATGACACAATTGAAAGACTTAGTTTCATGGATTTACATAGAATGCGGTACCTCAGAGAAAATTCACATACTTTCCAAACGCACATGCAACAGTTATACAAACTGAACACATACCAGACCACAAAGCAGTTTTCCACAAATATCAGGGAACCATATCATATTTAAAAAAACTCTGACCACAATGCCATAAAGGTAGAAATCAGTGACAAGGAAAAAAACCACCCTCCAAAAACACTTCTAAATAAATCATGAGTAAAAGAGGCTGGTTGGTGTAGCTCAGTGGATTGAGCGCAGGCTGGGAACCAAGCGGTCCCGGTTCGATTCCCGGTCAGGGCACATGCCTGGGTTGCGGGCCAGGTCCCCATGAGGGCCATGTGAGAGGCAACCATACATTGCTCTTTCTCTCCCTCCTTCCCCTCTCTCTAAAAATAAACAAAATAAAAAATAAAATCTTAAAAAGAAATAAATCATGAGTAAAAGAAAGAAAGAAATTTATAAATAAAATTTAAAATATTTAGCCTTAAAAGATAAGAGTATTGTATATTAAAAATTGGGGAATGGGGCTTTTAGCAGATATCAATTTTCTACTCAAAAATCATTCTCCCTATCTCTATCAGGGAGAGATAGGGAGAACTCACTGATGGAATAGGACGGAGACACTCATTTTAAACCGCAGGATTAGGACTTGGGTCCACGGACCTGCTGTATGTTCTTGGTCTCAGCACACACAGATTAACCGAAGTGACTGAGAGCTAATGTCACTGCCATTGAATCCTCCACTGCTGACTAACCATGGCAAACATCTTTAAACACAGTATAGAGAACACCAACCAAAAAACTTGAGGTAGTATACTGTAGTAAAATTTAAAAATTTGCTCATTGAAAAAGAAAACGACATACTCAGACAGCGAAAAGGCAGGCACAGAGTAGAAGATATTTACTACACTTGAACAAGCACTCATGTTCATGATGTATAAAGAGCTCCCACAAGTCACTATGGAAGAAACAGATAACAATTTTAAAAAATTGTCAAAAAACCTTGGCAGGTACTTTACAAAAGAGGATATCCAAGTAAATAATACATGTAAAAAATACTCAATATCATTAGTCATGAGGGAAATGCAAATTAAAACCCTAGTGTGATGCTACTATACGTGTCTCCGAATGGCTACAGCGAAAAACACAGGAAACACCCGCTGTTGCCGAGGGACAACCACGACTCACACTGAGAGTGTGATGTGTGTGCCGACCACTATGGAAAACTAGAACTGAATAGATACATATTTCGTGACCCAGCAATTCCACTCCTAGGCAATTCCAACAGATATGTGTACATATGTGCACCTACAGACATGTACAGAAATGTCCACAGTTATAGTGTCTGTAAGAGGTCCAAACTGGAAAGAACCCAACAGTCCAATAGAACGGATAAATATGGAATATTATACAGTGATGAGAACTGCAACTTGACAACATCTATGAATCTTACAATCGATGTGAGCAAAGGAAGCCAGACACAGAGAGCACATACTATACCGTACTATATCCATTTATATGAAGTTAAAAAACAGCTGAAAACATATGGCGTTGGAAGTCAGTGTTGAGGTAGCAACTAGAAAAGTCCTGGAGGGAGATTCTGTGGTTCTGGAAACATTTATTTATCTGGGTGCAATTTACTTTGTGAAAATTCACTGATGTGTACACTTAAGGTTTGTTGTATGTTATACTTCAATAAAATTCACATTAAAATATCACATAAAAATATATAATTGTTGACTTGGGAAAGAATATACGTGCCAAGAAGGACTCCTTAGGGTTCGTTGGGCTCAAACTCATAATCAGACTCCGGCAGCCACTGCTGCAGGGGCCGCTCCTGCGCTGCAGTCCAGGGGAAAGCCACCGGCTGACTGCCGGCCTCCTGCGCTGCGTTCCCGCTGGCAAAGCCAAGCCCTACGGGGTCAGCTTTCAGCCAGTGGGCCAGACCTGCCTCATCCAGCTGGAACTGCTCAAACCACACAAGGCCTTGTGTTAAAAGAGTTATCAGCTCCCCTCACCTCTCTGGCGTAGGAATTGAGTTCCAGAGTCCTAACAGACACAGGATAAAGCTAGCATTTCCCCTGACATCCTTGACATTTCCTTAGCTAAAACACATTTTCTCCAAAAGCAATCTGGTTCACATAAATCTAATTCTGCCTCCTGGATGGATTTACTTTTGCATTGTCAATTACACAGAAGTTTTAGCTTAATGCTTTTAAATAACTAAATAATCCATCTGAATGATTTGTCCTGAATAATAAAACATTTTGCCCTAAAGAGTATGGCAGTCTCCATCTCTTGATGTGGAAACCTCTTACAGATTTAAGTAGATGGTAAGCTTTTTTTCTGCTTCTATTCTTCAAAGTTTAAAATGATAATAAAATAAAATAACAAAATTAATAAAAAAATAAATAAAATAATTAAATAAAACTAAATAAATAGATGTATGAAATGAAATAAATAAACAATAAAAAGATAATAAAATAAATACATTAAATAATAATTAAAATTAAATTAAATTAATTGAATAATAAATAAGATAACAAAATAAATATAATATAATAAAATAAATAAATGGAATGAAAGAAAAGAAAAGAAATAAAAATAAGATAACAAGTAAATAAAATTAATTAAATAATATAAATAAAATAAAACAATAAATTTTTAAAATACAATAAAGTTTCACAGTAATTCCATGTCCAGAACACTGTCCTACAGCTACGCCATGAAATGTGCCCTGGGAACATGCACAAAGATGTTTACTGCGGCAGTCTTGGAAAAGCAAGGCATGGAGACGCGCTAGAAGCTTAGCGATAACGGTTAAACCAACTATAGCACAGCCATAAGGCAGACATTTGAAAGGATGAGGTAGATCGCTATTAATATAAATAGGCCTTCACAGTATTTTAAGTGATAAAAGGTGTAGGATGTATATAGAGGATTCTACCGACCACTTTTTTAAAAGTTTGTATTATTAACAGTTTTGTTTCTGTGGGAGCTGTCTGCAGGGCTGGGCGTTTGGGGCGGGAGGGACTTTATTGTTCATCATCGTCCATTCCTCCAACTAGTGTTATTTACCATGGGTGGGTGTAACTTTTAACCAAAACTAGATAACTTCGAATAATGACAAACTCCTAGGGTCTGAGTTTTACTCTAGATTCCCCGCTCACGCCTGCCCCAGCTGAGTATTTGGGGGCACAGTTTGAGGACTATAACCTGATCTTTTGATTATGTTGACTTTATTGACCTGGTAGGCGCACACAGCTGAGACTCACACTCAGACAAATCAATATATTCACACACACACACACACACACACTCACACCTGAAAGGAGAAAATGCAAAAGAAAACCTGGTGAACTCCGGCCCTCCTCTCCAAGCCATACTTACCTCTGTGGACTTCCAGCTGTAGGGGGTCACTTGGCAGCAAGAGACCTGTCTGGCACCTGTATTCCCCAATGTCATTGACACTGGCAGCAATGATGCTGTAGCTGGGGGTCAAGGTCTGAATGGCTGTGCCATTGAGAAACCACTGTGTAGAGTTGTCCCAAGGCAGGTGGGCTCCTTCGCACCATAATGTTACATTTTCCTCGGAAAATACACTGACCCACGGAGGCTGCAAGGTGAGCACTGACTTTGCAAGGTCTGCTTGGGGGGAAAACAGAAACATAAACAAGTGGCATAAAAGGAAAGGCTCTGAACAATTGGGGGGGTTGTAGACAGCACTAGGAAAAAAGGTAGATTTCGATTAGGTTGAAAAATAAGCAAGTGAGAACCTATGAATCCAGCCATGAAGGATGTCTGGATCTGGCTGCAGAGGCCTCTGTTCATGTTATGGAATCTGGGTGTTGCTGATTTGGGGTTCAAACCCCCCCCCCAATGAAATGGGGTAAACAACAAAACAGGGTTTTAAACTGGTGCAACTAGGTTGAAGTCGATTTACTATATTATCTCTGAGGGTTCATCTCAAGCCTTAATTAGCATCTGCACTGGAAATCAAGATTCAAACCCCTCATTTTCTAACTACCCAGTGACTGCTTGATTCTCTCTGAGGAGAAAAAAAACCCCCAAAACTCAGCTTTCTTGAAAGGTGACGCGTGTGGATGATACTGGAAAACCCAGCAGAGCTAATTGTGCGTGTTTGCAACCTGGCCGTTTCTTGCTATATAGTCATTAAGTGCAGAGGTCAGAACTCATTTAGAGTATCTTAGAACCCTTAAAAACCAGGAATTTATCAAAATCATATTCTGAATATAGGGGACTTCATAGAATTTACAAATTTTTCCCCTTTCTACCCTCTCCCCATACTACCTTCTTTAGGATAATGAAACCTAGCTCTCAGAAGCAGGAGTGTGCCAGAGGAAGAGAAGTTAACCATTACTCACCTGTTTGCCCATCGACTGGAACTGTAAGCAACCAAACAATAGAGACAGCATCAGTTTATCCGTGGAAGAAGAAAAGAAAGGGAGAATTAGGGAGACAGACTTAACATAGACTTTAAGGGGCCAGTTTAGGTCTCTTTAGTTTCTCTCCACCTCCTTTCCCAAAACCAGGTACCAATGGTACAGAAGAGCCTATAGGTGGTAACCAACGAGACTTTATTATGACATGATGCTTCCAGGCTTAATATTGCCGCAGCTTCCCTTCCCATCCTTTTGATAAAATAAACACCAAGAAACCATGGAAGCACAGATACAGTCAGTTGTCTCATACTCATGAGTTCTAGCCTAGGCTACCAAAGGAAGACAAAAACCCCTCAGTCCCCTCAGCCACTGCCTGCCCCTCCTAGTGACCCTCTCTAAGCCCAACTTACCCCAAAGGAGCAGAGCTGTCAAGAGCCACATGTTACTCCAAGGTGATGGGACCAGTGACATCTGTAACATGCAAGACATGGAAGAGAATCTGCTGAGGCATCCGGAGCCAAGATTAGGAAAGAGGAAGGAAATTGCCTCTTCTGATCATGTTCATCCTGTTCCTTTATGGGAAATACATCCAGAATTCTCAAAGCATGTTCTCCCCTTTCTCAGACTCCTCAGCCTGTCCCCGCGCCCCACCCCCCAAGTGAAAAACTCAGGGTTTGGGGTTTATGAAAGTCTAAGAATTCAAGGGAAGGGCTAATGTTTTATGACATTCTCTTCTGAATATATTCCCCCTCCACCAATTATGTTTCTTGGGGCTGGAATATGGCAAATCCCCATTTTTAAAACTGGTTCAAAGCCTGGCTGGCTACTCCCTCCAAAACTGGATCAGTTGAAACCAGGCTATTCTCCCCCAGCCTCGATGAGACATGTGAGCAGTTGCTCATCTGTAAGAGCTCCTCTAATGCAAACTATCCTCTGTTCCCCTGGGAATGCATGCGAGATCGGTTTCCCACTTTCATTTTTTAAAAATAAGCCATCTTTCTGAAAGGCATTATGAATTTGGGTGTTTATCCTGTGTGATATGTACTGATTTGAAAACCATTATTGAGTATTTTTTTATATTTTATTTGTGTCATTTCAGGTGAGAAGATAAATCCAATCTCTGCTACTCCATCTTTGCTGGAAATCTGGTCTGTTATTAGTAATGTTTTATTTTGTAAGTGGTGGGTTTATAAGTGTTCATTTGCTTATTGTGAATCATAACCATATACGCATGTATTGTACATTCTTTCATTTGCATAAAATATTACATAACTCTTTTAAAGTTCTGAAAAAGAAATAAAGATTTTTTTTCTTCCCCTGGGGTAGAACAAGGGCAAAAGAAGTAGGAAGAGTTTGTGGTCAACCTCTGACCTTCTCTACCTTCTTGACTCCTTCCTCTACCCCTACAGTCGCAAACCATCTTGACCACCTGTCTACTGCCCATGTTGCCATGACTCCGAAGGTGTTTCGTGACACACCAAGATGGTGGAGGGAGAGGTCCTAGCTTAGGGAAAAGGAAAGATCAGAACTTTCATACCATACGATCCAACAAACCACTGTGGTCTCCTCTATAGTATGGGACTATATGAAGGCCTTTCAGAATAATGCCGACTCACGCTCAGACAGTAAAATTTAGGGGAGGGGTTTATGTGAAGAGCTCGTGTAACAGAACAGACTACGATTTATAATGATTTGATTTAAAGAGCTTAAGAAGAAATCTCAAGGGCACACAAGAAAATTAGTCAAAGGGCTTGATGCATGTATTCACGATGACAAAGTGGGATAGGGGATGGGGAAGTGGACAAGGGCATCCAAAGTTAAAATAATCCATAAAAGACAAATTATAACACTATCACAAATTAACCGTAAAGACTAGATAAAAAAATATAAAGTTGTAGGTGAGGATTAAATTTTTAAAAGTTGATGGATTCACTTTGAGGATACAAGAATCAGAGAAAGATTTGATAGATCAAGAAGTAAGAATAAGAATAAAAAAATAAATTGAATTTCTAATGGAAATTCAAAATTGAACCAATGAGGGACTTTTTATAATGAATGGTAGTTAAAGAAAAACTTCAGGTAAAGTTTATCTGAATCTCCTGAAAAAGATTTCTGGCATTAGCAAGTATAAAAAAGCAGTATATTGCAGCTATCAAGGAATATTCTATGGCATACAAAACATATTAAGGAAAAATTGTGCTGTAGACACGTATATACAATTATTTACCTAAAATTTAGTTGATACATTTTAATAGTTCCTAAAACATATGGTTGTTAAAGAGGAATGAATAGGGAATAAAGGATTATTGACTGCTTTTTTACTTATAACCAGTGCAAAAATAAAATAATTTTTTGTCAGTTCTTAATGAGATGTAAGTTCTTTTACCTTTTAAAAAATATGTCAAGTAATTGTTCACAAATTATTATCAATTTTAAGAAGAAAAATATTTTAGTTAAAATAGGCAAATAAGACCAAAGTCTATGAGAAAAGTGTGTTTGTGAAATGATTTTAAATACACGAATCCTATGAGGATGATGGTATTAAAAAGTATCATCAACATATGAAAGTATATATGTCATATTTAGATATAAATTCTCATAATAGTCCTATGAGCTTCATGATTTTCATTGGCCATTAAATACTAGCAACTACTCTGCCTTAGTTAAATGTTTCTTCAATTGTCTCCTGGTTCAGTTTACGTCGGTTTACATTTCTTCACCATTTGGAAACTACAGGTTCGTATCAGAAAAAAGTATTTTGTCTTTCCTTCACTTCTCTTCCACAGCAATACTCATTCCCCCATGTTTTCCTGGTCAGTGAAACATATTTACTCATTTTCAAACAAGCAGCTATTTTACTACAAAGCAGAAATCGTAAGGGATGGAACGGGTACTATTACACACTATTTGTGAGAGTGTAAAGGAAATCAAACTGTCTGGTTTTCAATTCTGCTTTCACTTTTTATAACCTCAGACAAGTTACCAAATTTCTCTTTGACTAGTTCCTCATTTGTAAAATAAACATCACAATAGTATCTCCTCATAATTAATTGTGAGGATTAAATGATAAAATACGTATCAAGTATATTTGCCTGGCACATAAACATCCTCCAAACACATGCAGTGATGATGATGATGATGATGACAGACATCTGACAGCATCCATCCAAAGAAAAATATTTATTTCCTTTGACTGAGCAATGCTGACTCTTGAACTGTGTCCTACAGAAATAAGTCAAGCGTTTAAAACTAGGTACAAGATTATGCATTGCAGTGCTGGTCATAACAGTAAGACATTAGAAATGACCTGCATGTCTAGGAAGAAATGTTGATAAACTAAATTATGATACATCTGTGCAGTAGAAAATTTCAAAGACCAAATAGCATAATAGTTATAAATATAGAATTGAAATGTGAATTTCAAGCAGCTGAGGCTTTTCCTGTCTCTCTCAGAACATCCTGAATTTTTCCTCACTCCTTTTCTTTGCTTTGCATTTGTGTGCCAGCTATTGGCTCTATAAAAATTTCCAGATCTCAGTGGGACACAGCAGTAAGCATTTATTTCTCACTTGAAGATTGCAGGACAGCTGGGGCAGCTCCATCTCCGGCTACCGTGGCTAGGACAGCTCTGCCTCACCGCAGCCAGAGTGTGTTCTTATCATGACAATCAGGGGAGCAGGAAAGGATGCAAGATTCCATGGAAAGCTTCCTAAAGTCTAGGTTGGACTTAGCACAATGCTATCTCCACCCATATTTCATTGGTTTCATTGGCCAATGAAAGTCACGTGGATGAACCAAAGCCGGGGCTCAGGCAAGTGCCCGCAGACTCCCATGAGGCTGTGCAGATAGTGTAGATTCAAGGTGGGGTGAGAAGTTGGGACCATCAAGTCAATCTGCAACATTATTTGTCATCATTTTTAATTCTCTGTCAATGAGATTGCTACCTAAGTCCCTTTTGCTCCCGCTGAACTCATCCTAGTTTCTGCTTAGCTTTTTTTTTCTCTCTTAACAAAATAACTAAAAAAAAAGTCTCTTTATATTTGAACAACTCTGTCTCCAGAAACAACTCACTTTGGTGGCGTAGGGCATGCCATCTACACTCTGATCCTCCCTTCTTACAGATATTTCCATCATATATGAGTTACTTTTATTCTCTATAGCATTTACATTAAATATTTAATTTCCTTGACCTTAGCCAAGATAAACACCCAAATTCATAATGCCTTTCAGAAAGATGGCTTATTTTTAAAAAATGAAAGTGGGAAACCGATCTCGCATGCATTCCCAGGGGAACAGAGGATAGTTTGCATTAGAGGAGCTCTTACAGATGAGCAACTGCTCACATGTCTCATCGAGGCTGGGGGAGAATAGCCTGGTTTCAACTGATCCAGTTTTGGAGGGAGTAGCCAGCCAGGCTTTGAACCAGTTTTAAAAATGGGGATTTGCCATATTCCAGCCCCAAGAAACATAATTGGTGGAGGGGGAATATATTCAGAAGAGAATGTCATAAAACATTAGCCCTTCCCTTGAATTCTTAGACTTTCATAAACCCCAAACCCTGAGTTTTTCACTTGGGGGGTGGGGCGCGGGGACAGGCTGAGGAGTCTGAGAAAGGGGAGAACATGCTTTGAGAATTCTGGATGTATTTCCCATAAAGGAACAGGATGAACATGATCAGAAGAGGCAATTTCCTTCCTCTTTCCTAATCTTGGCTCCGGATGCCTCAGCAGATTCTCTTCCATGTCTTGCATGTTACAGATGTCACTGGTCCCATCACCTTGGAGTAACATGTGGCTCTTGACAGCTCTGCTCCTTTGGGGTAAGTTGGGCTTAGAGAGGGTCACTAGGAGGGGCAGGCAGTGGCTGAGGGGACTGAGGGGTTTTTGTCTTCCTTTGGTAGCCTAGGCTAGAACTCATGAGTATGAGACAACTGACTGTATCTGTGCTTCCATGGTTTCTTGGTGTTTATTTTATCAAAAGGATGGGAAGGGAAGCTGCGGCAATATTAAGCCTGGAAGCATCATGTCATAATAAAGTCTCGTTGGTTACCACCTATAGGCTCTTCTGTACCATTGGTACCTGGTTTTGGGAAAGGAGGTGGAGAGAAACTAAAGAGACCTAAACTGGCCCCTTAAAGTCTATGTTAAGTCTGTCTCCCTAATTCTCCCTTTCTTTTCTTCTTCCACGGATAAACTGATGCTGTCTCTATTGTTTGGTTGCTTACAGTTCCAGTCGATGGGCAAACAGGTGAGTAATGGTTAACTTCTCTTCCTCTGGCACACTCCTGCTTCTGAGAGCTAGGTTTCATTATCCTAAAGAAGGTAGTATGGGGAGAGGGTAGAAAGGGGAAAAATTTGTAAATTCTATGAAGTCCCCTATATTCAGAATATGATTTTGATAAATTCCTGGTTTTTAAGGGTTCTAAGATACTCTAAATGAGTTCTGACCTCTGCACTTAATGACTATATAGCAAGAAACGGCCAGGTTGCAAACACGCACAATTAGCTCTGCTGGGTTTTCCAGTATCATCCACACGCGTCACCTTTCAAGAAAGCTGAGTTTTGGGGGTTTTTTTTCTCCTCAGAGAGAATCAAGCAGTCACTGGGTAGTTAGAAAATGAGGGGTTTGAATCTTGATTTCCAGTGCAGATGCTAATTAAGGCTTGAGATGAACCCTCAGAGATAATATAGTAAATCGACTTCAACCTAGTTGCACCAGTTTAAAACCCTGTTTTGTTGTTTACCCCATTTCATTGGGGGGGGGGTTTGAACCCCAAATCAGCAACACCCAGATTCCATAACATGAACAGAGGCCTCTGCAGCCAGATCCAGACATCCTTCATGGCTGGATTCATAGGTTCTCACTTGCTTATTTTTCAACCTAATCGAAATCTACCTTTTTTCCTAGTGCTGTCTACAACCCCCCCAATTGTTCAGAGCCTTTCCTTTTATGCCACTTGTTTATGTTTCTGTTTTCCCCCCAAGCAGACCTTGCAAAGTCAGTGCTCACCTTGCAGCCTCCGTGGGTCAGTGTATTTTCCGAGGAAAATGTAACATTATGGTGCGAAGGAGCCCACCTGCCTTGGGACAACTCTACACAGTGGTTTCTCAATGGCACAGCCATTCAGACCTTGACCCCCAGCTACAGCATCATTGCTGCCAGTGTCAATGACATTGGGGAATACAGGTGCCAGACAGGTCTCTTGCTGCCAAGTGACCCCCTACAGCTGGAAGTCCACAGAGGTAAGTATGGCTTGGAGAGGAGGGCCGGAGTTCACCAGGTTTTCTTTTGCATTTTCTCCTTTCAGGTGTGAGTGTGTGTGTGTGTGTGTGTGTGAATATATTGATTTGTCTGAGTGTGAGTCTCAGCTGTGTGCGCCTACCAGGTCAATAAAGTCAACATAATCAAAAGATCAGGTTATAGTCCTCAAACTGTGCCCCCAAATACTCAGCTGGGGCAGGCGTGAGCGGGGAATCTAGAGTAAAACTCAGACCCTAGGAGTTTGTCATTATTCGAAGTTATCTAGTTTTGGTTAAAAGTTACACCCACCCATGGTAAATAACACTAGTTGGAGGAATGGACGATGATGAACAATAAAGTCCCTCCCGCCCCAAACGCCCAGCCCTGCAGACAGCTCCCACAGAAACAAAACTGTTAATAATACAAACTTTTAAAAAAGTGGTCGGTAGAATCCTCTATATACATCCTACACCTTTTATCACTTAAAATACTGTGAAGGCCTATTTATATTAATAGCGATCTACCTCATCCTTTCAAATGTCTGCCTTATGGCTGTGCTATAGTTGGTTTAACCGTTATCGCTAAGCTTCTAGCGCGTCTCCATGCCTTGCTTTTCCAAGACTGCCGCAGTAAACATCTTTGTGCATGTTCCCAGGGCACATTTCATGGCGTAGCTGTAGGACAGTGTTCTGGACATGGAATTACTGTGAAACTTTATTGTATTTTAAAAATTTATTGTTTTATTTTATTTATATTATTTAATTAATTTTATTTACTTGTTATCTTATTTTTATTTCTTTTCTTTTCTTTCATTCCATTTATTTATTTTATTATATTATATTTATTTTGTTATCTTATTTATTATTCAATTAATTTAATTTAATTTTAATTATTATTTAATGTATTTATTTTATTATCTTTTTATTGTTTATTTATTTCATTTCATACATCTATTTATTTAGTTTTATTTAATTATTTTATTTATTTTTTTATTAATTTTGTTATTTTATTTTATTATCATTTTAAACTTTGAAGAATAGAAGCAGAAAAAAAGCTTACCATCTACTTAAATCTGTAAGAGGTTTCCACATCAAGAGATGGAGACTGCCATACTCTTTAGGGCAAAATGTTTTATTATTCAGGACAAATCATTCAGATGGATTATTTAGTTATTTAAAAGCATTAAGCTAAAACTTCTGTGTAATTGACAATGCAAAAGTAAATCCATCCAGGAGGCAGAATTAGATTTATGTGAACCAGATTGCTTTTGGAGAAAATGTGTTTTAGCTAAGGAAATGTCAAGGATGTCAGGGGAAATGCTAGCTTTATCCTGTGTCTGTTAGGACTCTGGAACTCAATTCCTACGCCAGAGAGGTGAGGGGAGCTGATAACTCTTTTAACACAAGGCCTTGTGTGGTTTGAGCAGTTCCAGCTGGATGAGGCAGGTCTGGCCCACTGGCTGAAAGCTGACCCCGTAGGGCTTGGCTTTGCCAGCGGGAACGCAGCGCAGGAGGCCGGCAGTCAGCCGGTGGCTTTCCCCTGGACTGCAGCGCAGGAGCGGCCCCTGCAGCAGTGGCTGCCGGAGTCTGATTATGAGTTTGAGCCCAACGAACCCTAAGGAGTCCTTCTTGGCACGTATATTCTTTCCCAAGTCAACAATTATATATTTTTATGTGATATTTTAATGTGAATTTTATTGAAGTATAACATACAACAAACCTTAAGTGTACACATCAGTGAATTTTCACAAAGTAAATTGCACCCAGATAAATAAATGTTTCCAGAACCACAGAATCTCCCTCCAGGACTTTTCTAGTTGCTACCTCAACACTGACTTCCAACGCCATATGTTTTCAGCTGTTTTTTAACTTCATATAAATGGATATAGTACGGTATAGTATGTGCTCTCTGTGTCTGGCTTCCTTTGCTCACATCGATTGTAAGATTCATAGATGTTGTCAAGTTGCAGTTCTCATCACTGTATAATATTCCATATTTATCCGTTCTATTGGACTGTTGGGTTCTTTCCAGTTTGGACCTCTTACAGACACTATAACTGTGGACATTTCTGTACATGTCTGTAGGTGCACATATGTACACATATCTGTTGGAATTGCCTAGGAGTGGAATTGCTGGGTCACGAAATATGTATCTATTCAGTTCTAGTTTTCCATAGTGGTCGGCACACACATCACACTCTCAGTGTGAGTCGTGGTTGTCCCTCGGCAACAGCGGGTGTTTCCTGTGTTTTTCGCTGTAGCCATTCGGAGACACGTATAGTAGCATCACACTAGGGTTTTAATTTGCATTTCCCTCATGACTAATGATATTGAGTATTTTTTACATGTATTATTTACTTGGATATCCTCTTTTGTAAAGTACCTGCCAAGGTTTTTTGACAATTTTTTAAAATTGTTATCTGTTTCTTCCATAGTGACTTGTGGGAGCTCTTTATACATCATGAACATGAGTGCTTGTTCAAGTGTAGTAAATATCTTCTACTCTGTGCCTGCCTTTTCGCTGTCTGAGTATGTCGTTTTCTTTTTCAATGAGCAAATTTTTAAATTTTACTACAGTATACTACCTCAAGTTTTTTGGTTGGTGTTCTCTATACTGTGTTTAAAGATGTTTGCCATGGTTAGTCAGCAGTGGAGGATTCAATGGCAGTGACATTAGCTCTCAGTCACTTCGGTTAATCTGTGTGTGCTGAGACCAAGAACATACAGCAGGTCCGTGGACCCAAGTCCTAATCCTGCGGTTTAAAATGAGTGTCTCCGTCCTATTCCATCAGTGAGTTCTCCCTATCTCTCCCTGATAGAGATAGGGAGAATGATTTTTGAGTAGAAAATTGATATCTGCTAAAAGCCCCATTCCCCAATTTTTAATATACAATACTCTTATCTTTTAAGGCTAAATATTTTAAATTTTATTTATAAATTTCTTTCTTTCTTTTACTCATGATTTATTTCTTTTTAAGATTTTATTTTTTATTTTGTTTATTTTTAGAGAGAGGGGAAGGAGGGAGAGAAAGAGCAATGTATGGTTGCCTCTCACATGGCCCTCATGGGGACCTGGCCCGCAACCCAGGCATGTGCCCTGACCGGGAATCGAACCGGGACCGCTTGGTTCCCAGCCTGCGCTCAATCCACTGAGCTACACCAACCAGCCTCTTTTACTCATGATTTATTTAGAAGTGTTTTTGGAGGGTGGTTTTTTTCCTTGTCACTGATTTCTACCTTTATGGCATTGTGGTCAGAGTTTTTTTAAATATGATATGGTTCCCTGATATTTGTGGAAAACTGCTTTGTGGTCTGGTATGTGTTCAGTTTGTATAACTGTTGCATGTGCGTTTGGAAAGTATGTGAATTTTCTCTGAGGTACCGCATTCTATGTAAATCCATGAAACTAAGTCTTTCAATTGTGTCATTCAAATATTTTATATCATCACTAGTATTTTGGATGGTTTCTGATGGAGGTTTGTTAAAATTCCCATTATGTTTGTGGACGCATTTGGGCAGCACAGTGTTTGAGCCCCTCTTGGTTGAGAACAGGAGCAGGGAGGAAAGAGTGCAGCATCCAAGACCGAAAACCGTGCTACGTACAGCACTGGAATGCCTGCCTTCCCCCTTAGGTGGGTTCGAGAGGGGGAGAAGCACTACTGTCACTTCTCTGCTTCTGTCCTTTAAAAACCTCATGCTCATGTAGCCAAACCAACTGCCCAGGGAAGGAAAAAAGAGGCATTTTTGGTTATGTGTAGAGGTGCCCATCCAAAGTGAGGGCCCATTTGACTTGGAGCTTGTTGTTGCCAGCTGTATCACTGATCTGCACATATGTGAGTATTTCTATTCATTTAGAAGCATAAATATGTCTGGATATGTTTGCCATTTTGTCTTTATCTTAGTATATGTGATCCTATGGACAAATTAGTCAGGAGTTGAGCATGTCAGTTTTCTATTGCTATGTAACAAATTACCACAGACTTAGCTTCAAACGACGTGCATTAATTATCTTTCCATTGGACAGAAGTCTCCCTACAGCTTAGCTGGGTGCTCTGCTGAGGCTGCCATCGGGGTGCTTACGGGGCTGTGGTCCTTCCTGCGGGCCTTCCAAGCTCACGGGGTCGTTGGCAGAATTCAGCTCCTTGTGGCTATAAGGCTGAAGTCTCTGCCTGTTTGCGGGCTGTCAGCGGAGGGCCCCTGCCACATGCCTCTGTCACGGGCCCTCTCACAACACGTCAGCTCACGTCTTTAAGGCCAGCAGGAGACTCTGTCCAGACGGCTAGCACAGTCTTATTTAATGTAACAACACTAACATCCCATAAACTTTGTCATATTCTCGTGGCTAGAAGGGGATCAGACAAGGGTGTGACTTACTGGGGTCATCTTAGAATACTACCTACCACATATGATAAAACTGTTGTCCCGACCAACCTCTAAGATCTGGTAAGGGAAGACGAGAAGGGGCCATGTTCGGGGCTGCTGGTAAAGGTTACTTTTCTTCCTGGCAAAGCTAAGGAGATTTGAGGAGTGGGAGCTGGGCCTCAGATTCAGCAGAGCTCCAGGGTTGGGTGTTCGAGGACAAAGAGAAAGCGCCCAGTGTCCAGCTTTGGCTTCCTTAAGGGTACTTCTGCCACTGTATGCACGCATTTTGGGTCCCCATCTTCCAGATTGGCTACTACTGCAGGTCTCTCGCAGAGCCGTCACTGAAGGGCAACCTCTGGCCTTGAGGTGTCATGGATGGAAGAGCAAGCTGATATACAAGATGCTTTTCTACCACAATGGCAAGAGCTTTAAGTTTTCTCCTTGGAACCCTGAATTCACCATTCTGAAAGCCAACGTGAGTCACAGTGGCATCTATCACTGCTCAGGCTTGTACGGAAGGCCTCGCTTCACATCAGCAGGAGTGAATATCACTGTTGAAGGTATTGTATCTGAATAGTCACAGAGCCGTAGTTTGAAGGACCAGTGAAACCATCATAAATGATTGCTTCAATGTGCAAATGAGGAAACTGAGAACCTGCCTTCCTGAAGGTCACAACGTGACCAGTGGCTGGAGTTCGGGGGGCGGGGGAGACCAGAACTGAGCTTCTCTGGGTCCCAGTCTGTTGCTCTTTCCAGAACACCATGGTGCCCCGTAAATAAACTCAGGAGCAAATTTCAAGGCTAGGGCATAGTGAGAATCCGTTTTGTCGATTTTATTTTACTTGCATGGAATAAAGACTCACTCAAGGCAGGTAGAAAATAACCCGTGGAATCTCATAAAAGCTCCAGAGCAGGTGGGTCTGACCTGCGGCCTGCAGGCCACATGGGAGGACTTTTTTGCTTCTGTAGTGGCGGATACCATGAAAATTATGCACAGACCTATTTTTAATCATCAGTTTTCATTAGCGTTTGTGTATTTAATATGTGGCCCAAGACAACTCTTCTTTTTCCCGTGTGGCCCAGAGACGCCAAAAGGTTGGACACGCCTGCTGGAAACAGAGGCCAGGAATACATTAGGGCTTGGTTATACCTTCCGTCCATCTCTCCGGGGAGACACGGCCTCTCTGGTTCCACTGCTTTCTGAATGTCTGCTGTCCAAGCAGCTTCCTCTGTTCCCGGTGCATGTGGCCTTTGTCGTGACTCTGTCATGGACTTCAACTCAGTACTCATAACCACTAGGAGCTTCTTTCTGTCTGAAAAAAATAGTTAATTCCTATGGGAAACAAATTATTGTCCCAGATTATCTTTTGAGGCAGGAACACAAGTAATGAGACACTGAACTGGCCAGGGTGTGGGTGTATCCACTCCTGGCCAAACATTACCCAAAGGCACGGTCGTATAATGAATAACATGGTTATTCGGGGCAGCATGAACTGTGTAGAGGATTCTCCCCAGTAGGCTATGAGCAAGCTGGTAACTATATCTATGAGGAAACCCTATGAGTGGTCCTCTGCAGGAAGTGGAAAAAATTGTGTTTTACGGGTGCACTCTGTGGAGACAGCTTCCCAAAGGGGTAGGGGGAGTATGTCTTCTGCAAAAAGAACCTTAACTCTGAAGCAGGCAACTGTCAACTTTTTTTTTTTAGAGCTATTTCCAGCCCCGGTGCTGAGAGCATCCTCTTCACTCCCCCTGCTAGAGGGCAGTCCGGTCAACCTGAGCTGTGAAACGCGGTTGCTCCCACACAGCCCTCGTGTGCAGCTCTACTTCTCCTTCTACAAGGCAAATCAGACCCTGGTGAGCAGGAGCACGGCCTCTGACCACCAGGTACGAACTGCTGGGAGAGAAGACTCTGGGGTCTACTGGTGTGAGGCCGCCACAGAAGATGGAGATATCATCAAGCGCAGCCCCGAGTTGGAGCTCCGAGTGCTCGGTAAGTGAGAATGATGGGAACTGACCAGCACCAGAGAAGATGCT
Organism: Micronycteris hirsuta; assembly: GCA_004026765.1. Lineage (NCBI taxonomy): Eukaryota > Metazoa > Chordata > Mammalia > Chiroptera > Phyllostomidae > Micronycteris > Micronycteris hirsuta. Next base: position 29,660 of record PVJI01016050.1, read on the forward strand.
CCCTTTGCTCCCATGGGACTGCGGTCTAGTCGAGGCCCGGACAGGAAAACGCTCTGAACAGGCCTTTCTGCTCTTGATTCAGAACTTCACGAATCTCATTGTAAACACCATGATATTTTTTCTTTTCCTTTTCTTTTATTTCCTTTCCTTTCCTTTCTCTATTTATGTCCTTGTTTTCGTCCTTACTTCTTTTTTTCCTCCTATATTTTCTGTTCTCTCTCTCTCTGTGTCTTCTTCTTATCCCTCCCTCTGCCCCTTCTCTCTCACCAACAATCTATCAACAATATATTGGGATTCTTCGTATCTATTGTCATAGGTCTTGAGAACCAAGGACCTCATGAGGCGGGCTGGTGAAATGAGGGTTTTGAGGGCTGCACACGAATACCTGCCCAGATGTCTAGATCTGGCTGAGGGGAAGGGACTGTGAGCTCCAGAACAACAAACTCCTTGGGGAAAAAAGAATTCATCTTCAGTTCACATTCATTTCAAGCATTAAGTACAAACAGCACTTGTCTCTGAAACTAGGGAGAAAGTCCACTGACAGAGCCCTGGCTGTGAAGGTCTTATGAGGAGCCTGCCCCTGGTCTGTGGACCACAGGGCCCAGCTGGAGCCGCCTGCAGCTCCTTCCTGCCCCCTGAAATTACTGGCGTCTCCACTGGGGGACAGGAATGGCAGGTCTCAGCCAAACTTCTCTTCCAAACATAATGCAGTCAGATCCCCCTGGTTTCTGAATAGCTTTTCTTCTCTTTGTCATTTTCTTTCACAGGGCTCCAGTCACCAGCTCCTGCGTGGTTTCATGTCCTGCTCCATCTGGCAGTGGGAATAATATTTTTGGTGAACACTGTTTTCTGTGTGATAATACATAAGAAACTGCAGAGAAAGAAAAAGTGGATTTTGGAAATTCCTTTGGACTCTGATTATGGGAAGAAGGCAACTTCCTTCCTTCAAGAAGATAGACAGTTAGAAGAAGAGCTGAAATGTCAGGAAAAAGAACAGCTGCAAGAGAGGCCCCAGAAGCCCCAGGAGGAGAGGGGGCAGGAGGAGCAGCTCCGTGGGTGTCCAGAAGTCAAGACAGGCCCTGCCCCTTCCTTTCCATGAGCACGGGGCACAAACATCCAAAAGGTGAAAGACACCAGAACTGTGAGTGCCACGGCACCTGACTAACTCTCAAATAAAGCAAATAAATGAGCTGACTTCAGTGGGGCGAAACTTGGAAATTTTGTAATTAGGGATGATCTGACCTGAGACCTCCTCCAAAGCAATCTTTAAAAACTTGGAAATCAAGGCTAACCTGATTATCCTATTGGGTATTTTGAGCAATATTTCTGGGGAAAGGGTAAACAGGTAAGTGTGTGTATATGTACAAGAGATGACGACAGAGTGAGAGAGACAGAGAGGCAGAGAGGATATGAGGGTACAAGAGGGAATAAATAGTACAGACCAAAAAGAAGAAAACCTACCTTACAAATGGCTTCTGGGAGACGGTGAAAATGAGCTCGCACCTCTGACGTAAAGAGCTCAGGACAGAGCTCTTTACGTCAGCACGCCCACAGGGGCTGCGCCCACACATCTCACCAGGGAGTAACTCACCCTGAGAAGCGGGTGCATTATGTTCACCTTTTCATTTGAGGCTTTTTCATAACCTCTCTGTGTGTGGCGATAACCAGGGATCTTGCTTGACTGTCCTCATCCTCTACCCCAAGGAAAAGCAGAAGGTAACTGCTGCTTTTCCTAATAAATTGAATTCCAGATCGCCCAGCTTGGCACGGCAAGAAGCAGCTTCAGGTGGGGAGGGGCAGTGACCTCATAAAGTCCCAGCTCTTATCTGTCACAGACTTACTTTACCCTTCTGATTTTCTGGATGCTTATGAACTCGCTTCAAGATACGCTCCTCTCCCCTTGGGCTCCATTTTGGAGACAAAATGTTTCCCTGCTGTTCCACAAAACAAACGGAAATAAAACTGATATATATGAATGCGACTTTACTAAAGCTTACGAAAAAACCAAAAGGGTGTAAGCAAACCTAACAAAATACTTCTAGATTATTTGAAAAAATATATATAGCCTACTGCCAAACAAGGACACAGCCCGGCCTGGCCTCTGCCCTGGCTCCACGTGGCAGGGCGCACCCTTAACGCCCACACAGCCTGAAAGCACCTTCGAGCAATTTGGGACTTGAAGAAGACGGAAGGGCACCTTAGCCCGCTGCTTCCCTAGACCGTGGACAATGAGAATGTCTTCTTGCCTCACTTCAGAAAGCAGTACAATAATTGTCATCTCAGTAGAAGTCCAGCAACTCTGACATTTTTATTAAAGGACATGATCGTATGTAATAGCAGAAGTTTCATTGATTGCACACGATGTTTTGTCTTGTGGGATGGGGAAACAGAGAAAGGAGGGGAATTTCAGGGATGAGGCCCATAGAAAAAGAGGCCCAGAGACGCTCCGGAGAGGGACTCTCTGTAGAAGACGCTCTCCTGAGGAATTGGGAATTAAAGCAGGAAGTGACGTTCACGCCCAGAGCAGAGAGATCCTCCACACACACAGGGAAGAGAATTTCAGGGAAAGGGCTCCCTAGGGTAGAAGGTTGGGGGAGACAAGGGTAGAGACAGAGCACTAATGACCTGGGCTGAAGCTAGGGCACCATGAAGTGCTTCCCCTCCTCCACTCTCCTGTGCTTCCTCTCCAGACTTTTCCATGCTTATAATCTTTGTCACAGTTTTTTTCTCATATGTATTTCAATGCTTTGAAAACTCATTTGATTATGTCAATTTCTCAATTGAACAATTTGCACTTCAGTCTACCCTTATCTCTGGCTTTTATCTGTGCCAGGAATAGGTTCTTGGGTGTCCCCCAAATCGAGGCCCCCCGCCTGGTCCCCAAGCCTGAGGGCTGGGTCTGATCAAGGCCTGGCACCACCTCGCACTTTCTCCAGGTGGGTGCGCAGGCCTCAGATTTTTCTCCAGGGGCAGGGTGCCCTGTCCTTGGCCCTTGACCCTATACATTTAAGGGTTCACTCTCTTTATTTTTATTCCATCTGGAAATGGAGACACAAGCCACGTGTGATTGCTGAGCACTTTATGGCTAGTGTGACTGAGGAACTAAATTTTTAATTTTGCTTAATTAGTTTGAACTTAAATAGCCACATGTAGCTAGTGGCTACCATACGGGATGGTTCAAATCTAAAGGATGGAAGTGATCCCAATGACACCTCTGTTCAACTAAGCAGACTGGTCCCTGCAGAAGCTTCGATAGGTTCTGGACATGACTGCAAGCTCAACTAAGTAGCCGCCACAATCATAAGCTGCCATGCCAGACGTGTCGCTCTACTAGAGAAAATGACTGTGGCCTCAGGCGCGTGGTACGTGACCAATGATGTGCATTCTTTTCCACCTGAATCACAAATTTATATTCACATGGAATGTACAATACACAATATACAGTTTTGTCTCGGAGCTAAGCTGATTTGTCCTCATCTTTGTCATCCTGTAGAACTTCATATTAATCCATTACCTTAATGGCATTATGTTAATCAGGCCAGATGAGCAAGAAGTGGCACCGGCACACTGGAGAAAACAGAGGGTGGGAGAGAAACTCTGAGAGATTCAGCGAGCTGCCACATCTGTAAGTCCAGTAGTCAGGACCTGGCCTCGAAACCATATTATCGCATTCTGTCCCCCCTCAGCACTTGGTGGGTCTTTTCAGGCTTTCCAAGCAGAATATTCTATGTGTGAGGATCCTTCTTGGGCCCATATCAGGTAACATTGAGCGGCTGCCAGCTTTGAACAGGACCTGGAGCACCAAAGTGTGTATAGATGCAGGTGTGCATAAAACAACTCCATCTCTGTGCCTGCAATTTCATTTCATTTTTAAATTTCGTGATTTGACCTCTGACCCACCTCACTTGCTTATCAAAGCCTTCTGGTTGATGATTATCTGTGCTCCTTAAAATGGAGCCATAAACATTTTTGCACTAATGATTGGAACGGCAGGACCACCAAACTGGTGATAGTATTGGTTATAAGCAATCGCCTATCACAAGACCACCAGGAAGTATGGCGTGTACTGCACTCCTGGTTCCTTTGTCTTGTCAATCATTAGAACCTGAGTTATACAACTAAAAAAAAAAGTTCGGTAACAGGAATCTAAGTGAAGAATCTGTGCAGACTGCTGGGTCATCTGCTCTGTTCCAACCCAATATTCCTATAAGTAAATCACTCTATAATGAATTGTATTATAGTCTGCATTATAGTCTATGGAGTTGCCTGCGTCACGTTCAATCTTAACATATCTTCTCATTACGGTGGCCATTACACCTTTGCCCCACCATCAGACAAAAGGGTTTTCAGTAGGTCAAAGCTGGAATGCAGGAAGCTCCTACCACTTGGGCCAAATAAGGCAGCAAACCTTGTGGCACTGGGGGTATCAGTGGAGAGAAAAGGTGCTGCGCAGAATCGGCCAAGAGCCAGCTGGAGAATCGCAGTGCAAGCCCTGGGATTGCAGAGCAAGGCTGCGCCATCTGCAGCAGAGATGCCTTTTGAGAAACAACTTTTAGTGTGCTTTTAGGCCCTGGTAGGGACAGAGAAGTTTTCTTGTTTTGTTTTGTTTTTAATCACTAGGTGAAAACGAGGACAGAACCTCCCATCATGAGGTAGGTAGAGCTAGATCTTCCAAGTCATAAATAAGGTCAGTGTAGCCCAGTGACAATTTAACAAATATAGTACTTTTGAGGCCAGGCAGGATAAGAGGGCACAAACAAACTGTATGAGCAGGTAGCTCAGGCACCCATGGCACCCACCAGCACCTTTGGTTACATAGCATCCCTTATGACCAGCTGAAAGGAGAGAGAAAATAGCTTGAAATGGACCAATTCAGATAGGAGGCTGCAAATTGAAAATTTACAGCAACTCATGGGAAGCCTTTAAAGATAGTGGTGAGTAAAGTCATCCCAATCGGCAGGGTTTCAGGTGGCGAACTCAGTCACCCACTTTGTGCATACAGGGAAATGACCCCAGGTGGGAATATGTCCAGACTCCAGGCAGGAGCAAACACCCTGACTGGCTGATCGAGGAACACGGGAGGAAGATTAGAAGAGTAAGAACAGGGAAGTCCGCGGTGGCAGCTTGTGGGTGGGCACAGGGCAGTGGGTGTGAAGTGTAAAGATCTTGTTGTCACCCATTAAGCAGAGAACATCCCCCAAGTAAGAGACACTCAGCGTAATGGAAACAGAAGCAGACCGGCTACGGCGGCAGAGATAGAAGCCACACGTGGCCCAACATCATGGACTTTCACCAAGGCTCATGCAGCCAGTGCTGCTGCCCAATGTTCGACCTGCCAGCAGCTGAGACCAAGGCTGAGCCTCTGCTGGGATTCTATATGTCGAGGATACCATTGGCTACTCGGTATCCCATTGGCTACACTGGGCCCCCTCCATCCTGGAAAGCCCATCAGTTTTTTTCTCACCGGAATCAACATGTACTCCAGGGATGGGTTTGCCTTTGCTGCCCACCTGGGCTCAGACAGCACACTCTCCAGGGGCTTTTGGAGTGTCTGATCCTCAGGCATGGAGTCCTGCACGGCAGAGTATCTAACCAGGCCAGCAGGCGTGAAAGTGCAGGAGAGGGCCGTGACTGCAGGACTTGGGCAGATCATATGCTGCACCGCCCAGAAACTGCCGACTCGTCGGCCTAGAAGAGTCGGACAGCCTGCTGAAGGAACAACTGGAACACACAACAGAGGTGCCATTCTCCAGGATGCCATGTATTCACTGGGACCCAGTAGAAAGAATATATGAGTCCAGGAACCATGGTGTGAAAGGGTGAGCCCACTTACTGTTGCTCTTAATGACCCACTGGGGGATTTTGTGCTTCTCATCCCTACAACTCCAAGTTCTGCAGGGCAGACTTTCACCCGGGGACACAACATGATGACTGGGTACTGCAGGCTCCTTGTGTCTAGGAGCAGTAGGCAAGAAGAGGGGTCATTGTCTTGACAAGGATCATCGGTCCTAGTCAGCAAGAGGAGATGAAGCTTCTATTACAGAATGGGGTTAGGGAGGAGTCGGTATGGAGCTCAGGTAATCCACTTGGATGCCCAATTAGGACTGAATAGACTGCAGGCTTAGCAGGGCTTAGTGAGCAGGTACTCAGGACCCTCAGGAATGGGAATTGAGATCAGGCCACCAGGTTAGACTCTGAGGCAATACAATCACAGCAATTGTGACCCTGGGTCCAAGGGCAGCCATGGGAGCTGCAGCTTTTCCCCCATCTCCATTCTTCTATGTTGTCCCTCAGAAGGAAAAGCCCACCAAAAGTCTGGAAGAGGTACTTTCCAAACTTATACAGTGTCACGGATCCAGGTGGCATGGGGTGGACGATGGTGTGCATGGAGATGAGCCACACAGACCCTTCTTCCAAAAAGCCCTTGATGGCCAGCTGCGTGGAATGCATTCAGCAGGCGCTGTGCAGCTGTTGTGGTAGTTGGCCCCTCAGGGTCTGCCTCAGCTGCCCCCCTAAAGTCACACCCTACCTGGAACTCTCCTGCCTGACAAACAGGCCACTTCAGCTCGAAACAGGACGTTTGTGAGCAATATTTGCTGCAGAGCTCCCCCGTGCGCTGGTCAGGGCTGCATCAGGCTTTCTCTCTTCCCCCGCCCAATCCTACTTCCTCACCCTGTGATTCACAGCGTTCATCCCTAAGAAACATCTTGCACCCCTGACTCTGTCCTGGCATCTGCTTCCAGAGAGTCCAATCGGAGTGCTTCGTAAGTCACTGCAACAATTTCTAAAGTCTTGGGAGTCAATAACACTTCCAGGGACATATTTAGCAGAGAACAGAACAAATTGGTAACAAAATCTACACACTCTGGCTCCATTTCAGACAGGACAGTAAGCTTGATACTCCTGTGAGTGTTTGTTGTTCAACAGCTCCACAGATCAGATTTTTGGAGCTGTCTTTTAATGTACAATGTTCTCTCTTCCTCTAGCTGTGAGGGAGAGGGAACATCATGCATTCTGGTGGAACATTTAGGAAAGGTGAAGACTTGAAATTTAAGGTCAGGGTTTAGAATTTCACTAGTTAGCAGTAGAAGCAAACTGCTTGAGGGAATCAAGCTCCAAATCATCGACTTCCCTGTGCATTCTTTCATTATATTGCACGGCCTAAGAACATGCCTGCGGTAGATGTTTGAAACTGGTTCGCCTTTTCCACCTACTCTTTCCCACACACCCTTCTCCCAGTCTACAAAAGAAAGGCATATCTCTCACCCACCCCAGACACATCGCCCTGGGGATAATGGAAAATAAAATAAAATAAAATCTGAGTGTACCAAAGACACAAAAGCACTGTAAGCCAGAGGTAAATTTTTGTGTCTTTATCTTATACCCATGGGTGTTAGGGGCAAAGCTGTGTGTTAGAAATGGAGACGCTGTCCCATGTTGAGATGCTATGAATCCTGGTACATAGTAGAGGTAGGGCAGAATTTATGACAACTTTCATTTCAAGACCTTCCCTCTTCTTTCTACTATCACCAAAAAGTGCTTGGCTGTGGAGGAAGAGTCATAAGAGCAAGGCAAAGAGAGGGTAAGTAAGAAATACTGATAACCGCACCTTACTTTATCTAGGCAACAAACTTGTGCATAGCTCTACGCCTGATCTATTCAGCTGTGAATTCGGCTGCATCACAATAGGCTAGGGTACATCTTCAAGTAAAAGGAATGCATTGAAGATAAGTTGGTGTTTTATATTTTCTCGAATAATTTAGAAGAAATCGTTGCATTCATTTACCCCCGCGCACCTCCCCTCCAAAACTGGATATTGTAAATCCATAGAGTATTCATAGTTTTTCTTAGTTTGCAAACTTGCTTGCTACTCATCTATCATTTCTTCATTCCTAACGGGGCTGTTTTAGTAGATTCTATTGTAAATCAGCTACTTAAGAAAGTCATTAATACTTTTTTTTTAGCTCCACAGTTAACTTTTGGCTGGAACCTGACTCCGAGATGGACAGGCCACTGTGGTAGCTCTCCGACCTTTGTGTTCCGGGGTGCTGTGAGCGTGTCCCGCGGAAGGCCGCCGGCGCCACCCTGTGGCCCGCACATTGAGACCTGAGCTTGCCAAGGAGGCCACTGCGGCGCGTGCGCGAGGAACCAGCTGCACAAAGGTGACGGTGCACCCTTTCCGCAACCTCCCCCAAGACCCAGTGAGAAATTCTTGCTTCCTCTGAGCCGGCAGGAGCAAGAAATAGGGGCTGGAGTGCGTTGGCGGCATCTGCTGTGCGGACAGAGGAAAGCAAGGGGTCATGTGTGTCCGCTTCCTCCCGGTACCGAAAAGAGCACCCAACTCTGAGCTGTCCCCCAAATCTTGCCGTAACTGTTTACTCGGGGCCGGCAGGCGGGAGAAGCCAGCTCCCGAGTGGGCTGGTCGGCAGCAGCAGGAAGGAAACATTGTGGAAAGCCATAGGCAATGACCGCAGCCTCAGGAACCACGCAGCTGAAAAACCCCAACCTAGGCCAGGGCCGGGGCGAGGGGGGAGGACGGGGACGTGGGGAAGGGGGGGGTGCTCTGACCAGCCCTCTCGCGCAGGGGCTGCTGGGAGGTGGAGAGCGAGTAGACTGAGCGCTCAGCTGGGCCTCCGTAGAAGCCCGGCCTGGGTGACGACAGCAAGGGGAGGGGCGCGGGACCCGGGACCCGGGCCCTCGGGGAGTTCAGAGAGAGGCTGCCGGAGGCAGTGGCCGCGGAGAGAGAGCCGGTGAAGCATAGGAGGCGGCAGCCCAGTCAAGTACAGGCCAAGTTCCTCCTGGTCCTTCCACCATCAGAGCCCCGTGCCGGCAGAGGCAGCAGGCTCTTCAAGGGCTGCTCTGAAATGTATTGGGGAACCACGGGGCTTCTCCCTGAGGGGTCCAAGGCCTGTTTTATCCCAGATGACAAGTTTCCAGGACTGAGAACAATGGCCTGGAGGAGACTGATGCAGCTAGTAGGGAAGTGGGTAGGTGGATGAGTTTGGGGGATGGAGATGAGATCTTCCTCTTCGCCCTCAGATTTAGCAGGGACAATACCCAGGGCCTGTTGGGCCTACCCAGGCTTCATTTGAGAAGCTCCTGGGTCACCCTGTAAACCCCAGGACTTCCAGACCTAAGCAGACCACCCCAGAGTAGACAATTTTGGAAAACAGGAAACTGGTTGTGAGGAGGGTGGATCAATGGAAGGGAAGGGTTGTTTTTCATGGTTCAGCCCCCTTGGGAGAGCCCTAAAACTTAGAGAATGAATCCCTGAAGTGGCTCGCCTGGTTTTGGGTAAAACAGAGTTGCATCCAGTCCCTGGGCCTTTCCTGGCTCCCACACTCGGTTGGGAGAAACCTTAGCGCCTCTGGACTTAGGAATTTCCCTGCCCAGGAGCCAAAGATGGCCAGACCTACCTTGGGATTCCCAGCAATTGCTGGAAGTGGGGTTGACAGCCCTCACTGCTACCAGGCTTATTTGCAGATGGATCCCCAGAGACAGTAAGGGGACAACAGTTGAGAAGCAAGGAAAACAGAAATCCAGGTGGGAGGGAATGGTAGCTTAGCCTAGTATGGTAGTAGTGGAGGTGTTGAGAAGTGGTCACATTTGGAATGTATTTTGTAGGAAGTGCCA
>PVJI01016051.1:0-39229 GCA_004026765.1 Micronycteris hirsuta
GATTCCCAGTCAGGGCACATGCCTGGGTTGTGGGCCAGGTCCCCAGGAGGGGGCGTGTGAGAGGCAACCACATATTGATGTTTCTCTCCCTCTCTTCCTCCTTCGCTTCCCTTCTCTCTAAAAATAAATAAATAAAATCTTTAAAAAAATAAGGAAGATTTAAAAAACCAAACACTTCATAGTCATTTTTGAAACAGTTAATTGTCTTATAAAGAAATTAATATACTAAATGAAGAAGTCTTTTATATTTTTGCATACATTTACTATATTCAGCACTCATCATTTCTTTACTGATATCTATGTTCCTTTTATTATCAGTTACTCTCTAGACTGAAGAATATCTGTTAACATTCTTCTTTGTAAGGTAGTTATATTAGTTAGAAATGTTGTCATTGTCAGCCATTCTTTATTGTAAAATGTCTTTGTTTCACCTCATTTTTGCAGGATACTTTTGCAGGAAGTTTTAGGTTGAAAGTCTGTTTTGTTTTATTTTGTTTTTTGCTCCAGCACCTAAAATATGCCACTCCATTGTATTCTAACTTGCATTGTTTGTGATGAGGAGTATTTATTCTTACTGTTCTGTACGGGCAGTGTTTTTCTCTGGCTGCTTTTAAGTTTTTCTCTTAACTTAATTTTTATTAATTGGATTATGATGTAACTTTTTTTTTGCTTATTTGCTATAGTTTTTGTCAAGGTTTTCCATTCTGTGCATTGATATTTACATTAAAATTTGAAAGACATTTTAGTCATTTTCTTCAAACTTTTTTTAGTCTTTAGCCTCAATCTGTCACTCCTCGCCTTGGACTCTGAATGCACACATGATAGATTGCTCAGTATGGTCTCAGAAGCCACTGCGTCTCTGTTTCTTTTTCAGTTGTTTTTCCTCTGTGTGCTTCACTTTGTATGGTTTGTATTGGACGATTTTCAAGGACAATGATACTTTCTCTTGGAGTGCCCTATACTCCATTAAGTACATTTACTATACTTTTCATTTCAGATATTATATTTTTTGGCTCTAGATTTTTTCTTTCTTCTGCTATACACCTCTCTGCTAAAATTTCCTGCCTATTCTCTCATTTTACCTCTATTTTCTTTCCTTTCAAAAATATTTTTCTTCTAAATTCTACATCTGCATTATCACTATACCTTTTCCATTTACTATTTTTTTCCTAGTTATAAGTCGTATTTTCCTGCTTTTTCACATGTCTAGTAATTCATTTTATCATGTTGAATATTGAGGATGCTGTTTTCTTCTGGTTGTTGTTTTTGTTCTTTGAATAGTGCTATATTTTAATTTGGAAATTAGTTGATTTATTGGAGGATCAGTTTAATCTCAGCAAGGCTTGGTTTTGTTTGCCTACTCTAGGGTTGCCTTTATGCAAGGTTGCAGTAGGCCTGTTCCATGGTGTGTCTTTGTGAGGTCCCAACTGAACACTCAGGGTGTTCAATAAAGTCATTCCATTGTGGCCGGTTGCAACTCCAGCATATCTCTGCATTGTGATAATTTCAGAATCTCCATCCAACTCAGCTTCAGTAGCTATTATCCCAGGTTTTCAGGATCTCAAACTGATCGGCAAAGCTTAGTATTTAAAGATACTCTCTCTCTCTCTCTCTCTCTCTCTCTCTATATATATATATATATATATATATATATATATATATATATACACATTCTGTACCACTCCCTCTTCTTTAGTATTCTGTCCTTCGATTTCCACCTCCCTGATAGCCCTGAATTTTTATCTCTTTCTTACCGAGAAAAACGGTTGCTTTCTGTTTCCTCTGCACACCCATGTGCCATAATAAGGTTCCCTGAGATAACAGGCATGGTGAACAGGGAGCTCACTTCATGTGCTTCCTTCCTCTCAGAGATCACAGACAGCTTGCATTGTCCAGTGTCAAATTCCTGAACATAATTGCTTTAAAATACTTTATTTGTTGTTATGGTTATCTAGGACAGGGAACGTAAGTCTCATGCATCATTTTCCTATTACTTTTACATTATAATTAGAAATGAAAGTCCTTGCATATTTTTAAATACGATATACAAAAGTGTGATAAAAATTACTTTTTAACAACATACCTTAAAAAACTTTCATATGCACAAACATGTATCTGTCTCATATTTTAGCATAATTGAATTATATTTTATTGAATGTCTTTATTCTATTTTATCTAAATATCCCCACTAATAGATACTTGGTTATTTTTTGCTATCTTAGACAACAAGGAAATAAAATTCTTACACATAACCCTTGGACTATTTGTGTGAATATAATGATAGACTACATTTATGGCAGTGGAGCTGATAGATCAAAAGTAGAAATATTTGAGATTTTGACAGATAATAACACAGTGCCCTGAGATGCCATCTGACACTTCTACCAGTAGCGTAGGAGGATCCGTTTCTCACGACTTGCCCACACAGAGGTATTATATGACAATGTTCTAAAAGAAAACAAAGAGGTAAAATTCTGTACATTAATTTGTACCAATGGAAACTTCCTAGTGATATTTTAAGCTCAATCTTTTTTATGGTTTCCCTAGGGGCAACTTTCAATGTCTGGAGCATACGAATTTAGTTAACAATTACTGAATTAAGTAACTGGACATAGTAGATATTTTATACTTAAAAAAAGGAAGTCAGAGCATTTATATTATTAGAAAGGCTGAAAAAATAAAGAGCTTTGATACCAAAATGGTTTATAAAAGTTAACAGACACTAGTGACAAAGAGCAACCCTGGATGGAGTTCCACGGAGGAGCTGTCAGACCAATTTGCCAAGGTTTTATAAATCTAAACCCTGTTCTATATTTAACTACTCTTCCCTGATTATTTACTCCCCTCTTTGCAGTGGTCTGGAATCCTGAGAAGCATGTTTACACAACTGGCTGGAAATGAGAGATTAGGTGAGTTAGATCAAACACCTCTTCCCTGTGATCAAGGGAAGGAAACTGAGACCTTTTCAAAACAGAGCCACCCGATTAGCGATACAGTGTGGGGCTTGTTCCACGTGGAGAGCACAACGGCTCCTTTATGGACTTTCTTATGTCCACTTAGAGTCTTGAAGAAATTAAGTACAAAAATAGAAAAGAAACTGGAAAAGAAAAAGAAGAAAAATAAGGAGGGTCACGGAATCTAAAAAATTTCTGCAAATAACTCTAACACACCTGGAGTCAATGTCCAAAATTGTCGCTTATATCTAGTTACAGCAAAATCTAAAAAAGAAATTTATAAGCAGAATTACTCAAATATCAAAAGGAAAAATACTCACAAAAAAGATGTCCATTATTTGGGCAAATCTTCACACTTCTCTGGGGCTTTTAGTCCTTTATATATAATTTTAAGAGCACTAAATTATCTTTTGCTTTCATTTTTGAAAAAGAAAGCTCTATGGAAGAGGAAGACTTTGAACTGATTCTTGAGGGATGTCTAAAACTTGCTAAACAAGAAAGGAAGAATATTCCAGGGAGGAAAGAACATCCTTTTCAGGAGGCTCGCCTCTACCTCCTCAGATCAAGTTAATTCTTCTTCCTCTGGGCCTTTGCTGTACATTTATTCCGATATCAGGACCCACTTGTTTGCCTCTGTCTGCACCCTCAGGGTCTAGTCCTGGGCCAGGCACAGCTGATCGGTCACTGACATTTTATGAATAAAGTCATGGAAGGGTGAAACAGAAGTGTGCTTGATAGAGGCTGAACATATTGTTTTGGCACAGTGCTGGATGGTATGGGGCAAGTACTAAGTTCTTAAGAAAATATCCAAAAATTTATATTCTATGTGCAGGATATGTGACACAATTAAACATATGACACAATTCTCTAAGGTACAACTGTTCTTCAACTACAGGCAAACAGGAGTTGAGAAGGGCAAAGCTGGTTTGGGGAAACTTCAGAGGGCGCTGTGGAAAAGATGGGCTGACAGACTGCGAAGAACAGATAAGGTCTGTGTGTAGAGAGGGAGGAGATAAGGTCTCTAGGAGAGTGACCGGGAGTAAAGGTGAGGAAGTGTATGAAGTATGTAGGGGACAGGTGGTAAGGCTGATTGCATGGAATGAGCCATTTCCGGGAATTAAGGGGAAAAAAGTAGAGAGATGAATCTTTCCAAATAGTAAAGACCACAAAAGTCAGGCAAAAGCTTTGTACTTTATTATAAGTTCTGGAGGACGAAAGCGACATGATGGCAGTGATGTTTAACAATGCCTGGTACCAGTCCAACAGTAATAGCAAAGGGGTTTGAAGTAACTTGATGTCATAGACTGAGTCTTACTCATTATGGTGTTTATTCTGTGACTAATATAGTGGTCGACACAGACCACATAGTAAAATTTTAAGTATTCCTTCTGCCTATGATTTCCCTATCAATTGAGCAAGGAATAAAGAGGTGATGGGAGTAACTCAGGCAAAAGGCGACTACAACCACAAATACAGTGTCCCAGTGTAAATAGATACAAGGGCAAACCTCAATAACGTTTCAAAGGAATAAATAATGTATCCTATTGACAGATTGGGAATGGTGGATGAAGAGTTTCAAAATGATGTTTGGCTTTCTTGCCTGAAGAAATACAGGTAACACTATACAAAATAAGAATGAACATAATTTCACGTTTGAGAGAAATAGAGTTTGGGGACAGGAACGTTGAAACTGGTGAATCAACCTGACATCCAAGTTGAAAATTCTTTTTTTAAAACAGTTTGAAAATATGCCTTTTATTAAAAGATGTAGTCCATTTGCATTTAAAGTTATAGCTATATACTAAAAATCATATTTACCATTTTTCCACTTCTTTTGTTTTTTTAATTGTATTTTATTGTTTATGCTATTACAGTTGTCCAAAAACTTCCCCGTTTGTCCCCCTTCACACAGCAATCCTCCTCGCTCCCTCAGGCAATCACCATAACTTTGTTCATGTCTGTGGGTCCTGCATATATGTTCTCTGGCTACTCTATTCCCCATTCTGTACTTTCCATCCCCATGACTATTCTGTAACTTCCAATTTGTACTTCTTAATCCCTTCACCTTTTTCACATATCACCCTGAACCCCCTCCCATCTGGCAACCATCAAAATATTCTCCGTATCTATGATTCTGTTTCTGTTCTGCTTTTTTGTTTATTTTGCTTTTTAGATTCAAGTGTTGATATATATGTATTTATTGTCATTTTATTGTGCATATTTTTTATTTTCTTCTTCTTAAAGAAGACCCTTTAATATTTCATATAATGCTGGTCTAGTGATGATGGACGTCTTTAGCTTTTTCTTGTCTGGGAAGCCCTTTACCTGGCTTTTGATTCTAAACAATAGCTTTGCTGGGTAGAGTAATCTTGGTTGTAGATTCTGGATTTCCATCACTTTGATATTTTTGCCAACCCCTTCTGGCCTGCAAAGTTTCTTTTGAGAAATTAGCTGATAGTTTTATGGGGGCTCCCTTGTAGGTAACAAACTGCTTTTCTTTTACTACTTTTAAGATTCTCTCTTTGTATTTAACTTTTGGCATTTTAATTATGATGTGTCTTGGAGTGGGCCTCTTTGGGTCTATCTTGTTTGGGACTCTGTGATTCTTGGGCTTGTATGTTTACTTCCCTCACCAAGTTATGAAAGTTTTCTTTCATTATTTTTTCAAATAGGTTTCCAATGTCTTGCTCTTTCTCTTCTCCTTCCAGCACCCCTATGGTGTGAATGTTAGTATGCTTAAGTTGCCCAGAGGCTACTATCCTCATTTGGGGGTGATTCTTTTTCTTCTTGCTGCTCTGATTGGTTGTTTTTTCTCCTTTATGTTCCAAGTTGCTGATTTGAACATTGGCTTCATCCAATCTACTGTTGATTTCCTGTAAATTGTCCTTTATTTGAATAACTGTACCTTTCATTTCTGGCTGTATTTTTTTATGCTGTTAAGGTCCTTACTAAGTTCCTTGAGCATCCTTATGACCAGTGTTTTGAACTCTGCATCTGATAGATTGCTTATCTCCATTTTGCTTAGTTCATTTTCTGGAATTGTGTTCTGTTCTTTCATTTGGGCCATGTTTTTTTGTCTCCTTATTTTGGCATCCTCCCTGTGTTTGTTTTTGTGTATTAGGTAGAGCAACTATGTCTCCCAGGCTTGACAGAGTGGCTTAACAAAGTAGGTGTCCTGTAAGGTTCAGTGACACAGCCTCCCTTTTTACTCAAGCTGGGTTCTCAGGGTGCACCCACTGTGTGGGCTATGTACACTCTCTTCTTGTAGTTGAACCTTGATTGCTGCTGGCACATCCCAGGTCAACCACCACTTGTGCTCTGGCCTGGGTCACACAGCATGAGCTACAAAGCAGTCTGTGGAGGGCTGCTACTTGTGCTGTGCTTGGAGGTGGCCAGGCAAGGCCAAGCCGTGAACTAAGGCTGGCTGCTGCTAGTGCCAGACCTGGGGCAACTTAGAGAGAGGTATAGGCTTGCTGAAGACAGATATTGCTTGTTTTAGAAAATTTAGGGAAACCTGATGCATGGGCCAAGATAATCCATTCATATGGAAAAGCCACTGGAAACAGCTTGGGTGGTCCTGAAAGTTCTGTGGGGCAGGGCCTCTAGAAATCACCAAGGGAGGGCAAACAGTGTGAGTCAGATTGATGGAGTCTCAGATATGGTACCCACCTGGTGGATCTGTTGGGGGAGGGCTCAGAAAAGGAACAGAGGCCTCTGCTAGCACTTCTCTCTGGGAGAAACCTGCCCCCAGCTCTAGCCCTGATGCCAGACAATTCAACACGTACCTGTATGTCTGTGATGCCTTTCAATTTGCTGCCCTAGCACTGGGGTTCAGAAACCAATGAATCCAAGTAAGTCTGTATGTGAGCCCTTTAGGAGGAACTGCCTGGGATTCCTGTAGTTTCTATTACACAGTCTCAATCCCTGCTGGCTTTTTACAGCAAGAAGTTATGGAGAATTATCCTCCTGGCACTGGAGCCCTGGGCTGTGGGGCCTGGTGTGGGACTGGGACCACTCACTCCTGAAACAACCCTCTCGATTTTTATCCACCACATATGGGTATGGGACCAGCCCATTCTGCATCTCTGCCACTCCTACTAGTCTTGATGTGGTTTCTTTTTTAATTCCATAGTTGTAGGACTTCCTTTAAGCCCAGTTTCTGATGGTTCTAAATGATGGTAGTTCTATAACTTAGTTGTAATTTGGATGTGGTTGTGCAAGGAGGCAAGCCACGCTTACCTACATAGCCATCTTGACTGGAAGTTTTCCATGAACATTTTTTGTGGACATTTGGAAATTTGAAACTGGACTATTAAGTGAGAAGTCAAGACTGAAGATTATTTCTATGAGTAAGAACGAGAAATGAAGAAGAAATAAAGTAAGGCTGTGGGGAAAAGGACTTTAGTAAAAGTTTCCAAGGATGTTGAGGAGTGTCTAATGTATGCATTAAAGCCTAGAAATAATGGTCAAAGAATAAACACAACCTGGCTTCTCATCTGAAAAATGTTCCTGTTCCTGTGGTTACTTTGCCATTGTGAATGTGTAATATCTTATATAGATTTCTGTCCTACAACAGTTGGTGTGATAACTGAAGCTTGAAAGGCAATATGTTAATAGAAGTCAACTGGAGCTTCCTCCTTTGGATTTCCACAGAATGGATATTTATTATAAGCAAAAAAAAAAAATTGCTATGGCAGTGCTCATAAATGTACAATAGCATGGGCTTTACTGTCCTTTGTATGTTATTAAAAAGAGATTTACACATCCCCCCATTGCTTGGGAGACACGTATATTAAGACAATGAGATCAAGGAAGATATCAAAATATTTCTTGAAACAAATGAAAATGAGAACACAACAACCCAAAATTTGTGGGACACTGGGAAAGCAGTCCTAAGAGGGAAATTCACAGGGTTACAGGTCCATCTCAAGAAACAAGAAAAAGGTCAAATAAATACTCTAACTTTACACTTAAAGGAATTTGAAAAAGAAGAGCAAAATAGCCCAAAGTGAGCAGAAGGAAAGAAATAAAGATCAAAGAAGAAATAAATGAAATAGAGTCTAAAAAAAAGTACAAAATATCAATGTACCCAAGAGCTGGTTCTTTGAAAAGATAAACAAGATTGACAAACTTAAACAAGACTCATCAAGAAAAAAAAGGGAGAGTACAAAAACAACAACAACAACAAAAAAACAAACCCAACTTGCTTGGAGTCATTCTGTGTGGCAATGTATGTAAAGGGCAGATTGAAATTTTCTAGAGAAAACATTGGAATGTTTTATGTCACACTTGCTCTCATGCTGTTTCTTAATTTCCTTGGCTTTCTTAGTTACATTTCCAAAACAATGCTTTCAGCCTATCTGGAATGTCCTCGGGGGTGAAGAAGATTGATAACTCTCTTTTCCCTCAAAAACATTTAGCAATTTCAGAAATCTTCATTTTTAAGATGTTGGAGTACATCTCTTCTGGTCTTTCATATAAAAGATACCACAAATACCTCTTATACAACTTTTTGCTTCAGGGAATGATCAAATTGGGAATCCGCCTCTGCTTCAGACACAAATAGGATATTTATATATTAACCAGGAAAATTTTCAGAAATGTTTGCAAATGTCCATTGCTGACAAGAGACAAGAAAAAGTAACTGAATATTTCTACAGAGGTGTGGCTTTCGAACATCTCTTGGGGTGACCTAGAGTAAGAAATGCATTCTATGTCATGGCCCAGCTCTGGCTAGTGTACACTGTATACACTGCATACAACTAGGACAGACTCTGAAGAAACAGCATTTACCCCTGCTACCTGGGGGATGCCCTATTCTATTCTATTCTATTCTATTCTATTCTATTCTATTCTATTCTATTCTATTCTATTCTATTCCATTTCATCCCATCATGGTAAAAATAATGTTTGTTGCAACTTATTACAATTATTTGGTATCCAAAAGCTGAAAAAAAACAGTGCAAAACCATTTTTAGGGCCATATAAACTGTTATTATCAAACTTGGAAGTAGTATATACTCTCTCATCCTAGGGGAACCTTATAGATCACCTTTACATTTCCTCTTCCCAAATCATCAGTTAGCCTTATTCAGAGAAGAAAGAGGCCCTCGGATGTGAGGAGTTTCATTTCCACCGCTATCTTCAAGAAAAAACTCTTGCTGCCAGATCACTTACAGCAATCACCACCTCTTTGTTTCTGACCCACTTTACTACTTGGTAAATTAAGAAGCAACTCTACTCTTCTATCCCATACAACCCTTATATACCTTGCAGAACAATGTTCCCATACTCTGTGCCCCATGATGGTGTTTATTTTGCCAACATCTTAGTCAAATAGCTCCAGTGACACAAGAAGCAGAGGAATATAAGATGGGACAAGAAGCTTTTTAATTTGATGAAGCCCCATTTGTTTATTCTTTCTTTTATGTCTCTTACTCTGGGGGACCTGTCAGTGAAAATATTGCTGTGTGGCTTCATCAAATTAAAAAACTTCTGCATGGGTAAAGAAAATATCAGCAAAATGAAAGGGAACCAATTGTATGGGAAGATATATTTGCCAATGATACCTCGGACAAGGGTTTAATCTCCAAAATATATAAAGAACTCACACAACTCCACTCTAGGAAGACAAACAATCCAATTAAAAATGGGCAAAGGAATTGAACAAACACTTCTCCAAAGAGGACATACGGAGGGTGCAGAGACACATGAAAGCATGCTCAGCATCACTAGCCATCAGAGAGATGCAAATTAAAAGCACAATGAGACACCACTTCACACCAGTCAGAATGGTCATCATAACCAAATCAGCAAACAAGTGCTTGCGAGGTTGTGTAGAAAAGGGAACCCTAGTACTCTGTTGGTATACACAGGAATACAGACTGGCACAGCCACTGTAGAAAACAGTATGGAATTTCCTCAAAAAACTAAAAATGGAACTTTCTTTTGACCCAGGAATTCCACTGCTGGGATTACACCCTAAAAATCCTAAAACACCAATTCAAAAGAACCTATGCACCCCAATGTTCATAGCAGCACAATTTACAATAGCCACATGTTGGAAGCAAACTAAGTGCCCATCAATAATGAGTGGGTCAAAAAACTATGCTACATTGACACAATGGAATACTACATAGCAGAAAGAAAGGAGCTCCTACTCTTTGAGACAACATGGATGGAACTGGAGAGCATTATGCTAAGTGAAATAAGCCAGGCGGTGAAAGACAAACACCATATGATCTCACCTATAAGCGGAACCTAATCGACAAAACAAATAAGCAGGTAAAATATAACCAGAGACATTGAAACAAAGAACAAACTGACCCTAACCAGATGGGAGGGGGGAAGGGGATAATGGGGGAAAGAAGAGGAAAGGTCATCAAGGAACATGTACAAGGGACCCATGGACAAAGCCAAAGGGGAGAGAGAGGGAGGGTGGGAGGTAGGGGTGGTGGGGTGGGGGAAAGTGGTGGTGGGAATATGGAGACAACTGCACTTGAAAAACAAACAAACAAACAAACAAACAAAAACAGAAAAAAAAACTTTAAATAAGTTGGGATAAGAGCAGTGATGGCAGCCCCCAAATTTCTATTAGAAAAGACTTGGTGGCAGCCATCTGGTTGGAAGTTGCTCAGAGGACTTGTTCTAACCGATCTTTTTATAACCAGGTTACATGTTTATCTGAGGAGGCCAATTGTGTTGGGGGACTGGGAGGGTGGTCCTCTCAAACCTCCCTATGGCAGGGGCAAGAAACTAAGCGAAGCTACTGCAGAGAAACTAGTCCAAATTAGACTATTTTTAAAGAAATGCTTTCTCAGAATCATCACTTGGTTTGCAGCATGCTGGCAAATAGCAATCTCTCTGGGATCTCTTTGAGTGATTATATAATAATGATCTAAAAATATATAATTTCAAGGATTTACATGAAGAGTGGAAGAGAGTGAACCCAATAATTCCAATCTGAGTTGTATACCTGAGAGAATGGAAAACACACGTCCACACAAAAACTTGGAAACAAATGTTCATAGCAGCATTATTATAATAGCCAAAGTATAAACAACCCAAATGTCCACCACCTGATTAATAAACAAAATGTAGCTTATCCATACAATGGAATACTTTTTAGGTATAAAAATAAACAATGTCCCGTATAAAGGACACGTGGACAAAGTCAAAGGGGGTAGGTTCCAGGGTGGAAGGTGGGGGTCCATGGGGCATGAGGGGCATTGTGGGAGGGAAATGGAGACAAATGTATTTAAACAACAATAAAAAATTTTTTAAAATAAATAAATGATGTTCTGATACATGCTACAACATGGGTGAACCTGGAGAACATGGTAAGTGAAAGAAGCCAGACACAAAAGGACACTATTGTATGACTCCATGTATATGAAATGTCCAGAATAGGCAAATCTACACAGGTAGAAAGTAGATTAATGGTTTAATCTATCGGGGATGGTGAAAGAGGAAATTGGGACTAACTTCTAATGGATTCAGGGGTTTTTTTTTAGAGATGATGGAAAACTTCTGGAATTATCACATAGGAGTGGTAGTTGCACAACACAACGATTATACTAAAATCCACTGATTTGTACACCTTAAAATGGTAAATTTTATGTTGCATGAAGTACATATCAATAAAAATATTATCAAAAAAAGAGAGGTAAATTATAGTTTATCTACCTTCTGCATTATTAAAATGGTTGTTATGTGGATCAGTGCTTTTAAAAATCTTAAAATAATTTGTTCTTTCATGTAGGTTGAAGTTATAAAAATTACATTTTTGCTATTATTTAATTTTCCAAGCTCTTACCTATTACATGTATTAGCACATATTCCGAATTAGAAAATCTTGAATGAAATAAATTTTACTGTTTGCTATAACTCATCTACTCTAAGCAGTCTGTGAGGATGTTATGTATCATCATTTACTGGTCCTTGCATGACACACTGCTAAGTGTTCAAGAAACCAAGAGGTCACTAAATTGTGGTCTCTGTTCCAAAGAGCCATTGAGTTCATCTGGGAGACAGACCATGGCATAACAGTAACCACCTAAAAAAAGGAAGACCAAGGGCCAAGCCAAATGCAAGGGCCAATGACCAGCAAACATGATAGGCATTAAAAAGAGTGTGAAGATAGTCTACTGGAGGAGAGAGGTCTTTGGATGCAGAAGAGAAACATCTCTGGGCAATGACAAGAAGAGCAAAGACTTGTGGACAGGAAGGTTGTGAAGAGTTTGCTTATTACCTGGCCTCTGTGGAGATCAAGGCAATTTCCTCTTACCATTATTTTTTTTCTAACATCTTATTAAGATCTCAGAGTACCTATCCTATTTTAGAGTTAGGACAACCAAGGCACAGATATTTTAGGAGGGTTTAGTTAAAAGAAAAATAAACTATAATATGTAGCAGAGTTTTTTGAAAAGAAGGATTTGTGGTTTTCCTTGGAAAAGATGTTCCCTCGCCTTCCAGGCTCCAGTCAGCTTTTGGTAAGATATGTCACTAAAGGGAAAATTTAAGTTGTTTTTAAAGCATCATATTTTTATTAGAACTTGTCCAAACTGCAATACTATGAAGATAGAGGGTTTTTGGAGTCTGTAGACATCTTTCTTCTTAGTGCAATTAGAGAGATTAGAATTTTAAGCAAATTCCAACCAAACATAATTTAGCAAATTAAATAATAATTCAGGAAAATATACCTTTTAGAATGTTTCCTGCTTTCTCAAAAGAAAAAATATAAAAATTTGAAATGGTGTACATCTTAAAATAATTTATTCTTTCACGTAGGTTGAAGTTACACCTACAGAGGTGAATCCAAATGTAGAAATTAAAAAGTTGTGTGTATTTGAATATAGAAGATTGGTGGTCTTACCTTATCTGGTGGCTCCAGTGAAGATGCAACTGGTTTGAGCACCTAATAACTAGATGGTTCTCACCCTATACGTGTTTATCACTTTTTTTTTAACCCACCTTAGTACTTGGCTCAATTAAGCCAACACTGCATACTTACTATGTGTGGGGCATTATCCTAGACACAGAAGGGAGAGAGACAGATGAGAAAGGCGGAGTACATGATGTCAAGCTACTTATTCTACAGATCTACATTTCCCAAAGTTTGTTCCATGGAACACTGCCCTGAGAGTTCCTCCACAAAGAAAAGTTTGATGTCTAAGTTGGTTTAGGAAACTCCTATATCACAGTTTCTCTGAGACCGATAGGAAAGAAAAAAAAAAAAAAGACTCAGGAAAATAAAACCTGAACTCAGAACTCCCTGTACTTTACCTTCTATTAAGAACCTAGAACCTGGCTGGTGTAGTTCAGTGGATTGAGCGCGGGCTGGGAACCAGAAAGTCCCGGTTCGATTCCCAGTCGGGGCACATGCCTGGGTTGCAGGCCAGGTCCCCAATGAGGGCCATGTGAGAGGCAACCATACATTGCTGTTTCTCTCCCTCTCTTTCTCCCTCCCTTCTCCTCTCTCTAAAAATAAATAAATAAAATCTTTAAAAAATATATAAAAAAAAAGAACCTAGAGCTAGCAACCTGCAGAATACATTGAGACAAGTTGCTTTAGATCCGTGCTGTCCAATAGAACTTTCTGCAGTGTTGGAAATGTTTTATGTCTGTGTTGTGCAGTATGATAGATAGTGGTCACCTGAGGACATAGAGCACCCTAAATGTGTCTAATGCAACTGAAGAATATGTTTTTAACTGCATTAATTTAAGTGAATTTCAATTTAAATAGCCACACATGGCCAGTGGCTACCATACTGAGCTGGGCAGCTCCATATCATTAAACATAAATCTCTTTAAAAACCTTTTACTGGATATTTAAATCTTTCAATATTTTTGCATAGAGAGAAAAGTAAAAGACACTTTATGTTTTTAGAAGGTCTTGAGAGACCTGACAATATTTCACAGACACTGTGAGTTTTGAAAGTTCTATCATGTGAAAATGCCTTTCCAAAATCTTTGTGGAGATATTAAGCCTCGGAATCCTGGTCAGAACCACGTTCTAATCTCCGTATTTGGATCCCTCTCAACATTGTACAACTCTTAGGGAGAGACGCGCCGCTGCCGCTCTGAGTAATTCCTCTGTCCTGTCCGGCTTTCAGGCGCGAGGCACAAGTGCGCATGCTCAGAGAGGAGCTTCACCTGCA
Source organism: Micronycteris hirsuta (assembly GCA_004026765.1). Classification (NCBI taxonomy): domain Eukaryota; kingdom Metazoa; phylum Chordata; class Mammalia; order Chiroptera; family Phyllostomidae; genus Micronycteris; species Micronycteris hirsuta. The sequence goes on from PVJI01016051.1 coordinate 14,114, forward strand.
ACTCTCTGGAGGCTCCCTGGACTTACCAGTCAGGAAAAGACATCATCAAACAACTTGATATAATGCTAAAATATTCATTATCAAAGGTTTCCTCCCTCAAAAGGCTTTTTTTATCTTTATGTTTATTATCCTTCCAAACATATCTTCTTTATTTTATAGTTATGAATAACGTTAATCCAATGAAATATTTACAGGTCTAATGAAATTGGTAGTAATTCTGAGAAGGCTATAAAAATGGCAGCTTTTATTTCTGTATTGCCTTTCTTATGATACTTGGCTTTTGATGTCTTGAGAGGGCTTTAGAACTCCTCCCAATTCTTCACACATTGGCTTATTTTCAGCCTTTTCGGCAGACGTCCGGAGCCCATGACGCCTGTCTCCACAGGCTTCATGCTTTTGTAGCTCCAGCTCCACTTCCTGTTCACAAAGCCTTTCTGTCTCTCTTGCAGATGGGAAGGTGCTGGAAGGAGTGCCATACCCAGAAAGAGAAGAGCGGTGTCTCCAGCCCTGATAACAGCCAAGGCTCCCATCTCTCCCATTAAAAGCGTCTTTTACAGTCATAATACTGACTGTAAGAAACGGTCAGTAGCATGGAAAAGAAGCTGGATATTTTTGTGGGTCAGTTGTCTTGAATAACCTTGGGACAGAGACTGTAGATTTTCTTTACTCCATCCACATATATAAATTGTTATTATAGAAATTAAGAAACATGCAGCCTTCAATGGAAAAATCTTCTGGAGGCCTATGTATTTATTAGATGTTGTTTTGTTGACTGTGGTTTAGGTCAATAAGGTCAGCTTAACAGTAGGATGTCATATATTGCATATGCTCTGATAAATGTTTGGTTTTATTCATATAAGCCTTAGCCTGGGGAAGTAGCTTTTGAGGACAGGAAAAGGTGAATTTCAGGTGCTGCTAAAACAATAGGGACTGGCATCGTTAGCATTTTCCTAAATTCCTGTCTTAGGTAGCTTCTCTTGTAGCTGCTACAGATGATTAGAATTTGGATTAACTACAGATTTTCATCCTCATATGAACTCAAGGAAACCTATTCAAGGTCTGCTGCATAGTCCAAATGGTCATTAATTTATTCTGTGTTTCTCTGACTATAAAATCCAGGGGTTAATACCACTCTTAAAATGTTAAAGGTGTGGTGCCAATCCCTCAGCAGTCTGCTAACGATGCACCACCTGTGAATTTATCTCAACCTTTTAAATTGACTTGATTTTACTTTTTAATGTATTTTGCTTATGAAAGTTAATAATTTCATGGATTTACCTCTTACATATCACTCATTATGATGCACTTATCCAATTAGGAGCAATTGCAATAGTCCAAGAGCAGGAGCAGGGTGGCCTGATCGGGCCCGGTGGTTGTGGAAATAGAGAGACGTGTTTGACTGTGAACACATTAGAAGGCCAAATCTGCAATATTTGTTGATGATCTATGGAGTGGAAAGGAAAAGCTAACTTGAAGGCAACCCGAAGGTTTCTGACTTAGGTAACTGAACCGATAAACTAGACATAGGACTTTCTGCAATAGAAATAGGTTTGGGGTTAAAAATGAATTCATTTTTGAAAATGTGTTGCAGAGATTACTTTTGAAACATCTACATGGGAACATCCAGTGCACCAGTGTCTCTGCAATGCCTGACCATGACCAAGAGAAAGAAATATGTTTACCATCAAAATTCCATGCTCCCATAAAGTAGAAAAAAAGTTTTATAAAATAACAACTTTTCTATATAAGTTTGAGGCCCTCTGATATTCTCTATTCTATTCCATATTCATGGTTAAAATTCTGGTCTCTACTCACTGAACTGATTTCAAATTTACTAATGGATTGTGACTCATAGTCTGAAAAAACACTGTAATACATATTTTTATTTACATGTCTATGTATGGGAGACATATGTGGCTATGAGATATAGGTAATAGATAAGAAATTAACATATGTGGTAGGTGGCAAGTGGATCTACAGAAGGGGATGAAAGCGCCCAGGTAGAGCGTGTGAAGTGAGAAGGGTAAAAGGCCAAGATCTAATTCTGGGATGTGGGAAACAGCACAGGAAGACTGGGACAGTGTGTGCGACAGAAGCCAAGGCAGCAGATGGTTTTGACAAAAAAAGAAATAATGTTCAATGTAGTTCAATGCTGGTAGGAGGCTGACCTAGTCACCGAAAAGTGTTCATTAGATACTGAGATGACTAGGTCGCTGGTTACCTTTATGGAAGAAATGTCAGGGTGTGAAAGGAGAAAAGCTGGATTTCTGTGGGTGGAGAAGTGACAGGTGAGGGAGGGAGTTAGACAACTACTTCAAAAAGTTTGTTTCTCCAATAAAAATTTGAGATCAGTAGAAAGTGGACAAGAAAATCAGTGGCAGGATAGAAATAGTACTTTCTCTTACTTGTCATATAACTCTCTATTTCAGGGTCAGGCCAGCTACCTGGGGTAGGACCTAGCATCATAAAATTAGATGAATAAATTGCTATTTGCCTCATACAAGCTTTCTTATGTAGTTGTGTAGTTTTGTGCCCTTTCATCCTGGGTATGTTTGTATATGAATACGTACATACTTCCTACAAATTATATGTAAATATTGCATACATATATTTCTCTAGTCTGAATAGAACACATTTAGGTAGGTGTATCTGCAAAGTTTCTAAACTGTTTCTCATGCAGAAGCCCCAAGATGTCCCTGGAATACCTGTATCTATCAAAGAACACTGGAGCTTTTGCTGGAAAGTGCCCTAGTGCGAGACATGTAATGCCAGCAAGGGTTGCCGGCCTTCCTTCTGGTACGACTCAAAGTAGGGGCTGTAGACCTTATTTTTTTTCAGTGGAAGAAAAGTCATTCAAGGCTTTATTTGAACACACCTTGAGTTTCAGATTCAGGAGGTAGAGAGATTATGTTTCAGTTTCAATATCAGTCCAATTATCAACTATGTCAAGATACATAATTACCTCATATTTGAGTCACTGCCAATGACTAGTAATAACCTATAATCTCCCTGACATTTCTGTCAAAAGTATTTCATGGTTTCTAAATTAAAATCTGCCAACCTGAAGGAAAGTGGGTAAAGGAGATATTCTAATAAGGGCTCAGCGGAAAGACAGCTTGCGTACAGCTAACTTTCTCAGCTGGCTCGGGGTGTACCTCTGAACCTTTGGTTAAAGACGGAGTATTTACAAAGCACTTTGGGATTTAAAAAATGGTATTGACTCTAAACTATAAATTTTAATAAATTACAATCTTTGTTTTACATGGTATAATTAAGAGTGTGGAGGAATTAAGAGAATTGGGTAGTTGAGGTTATTGAAAGTGAACTCTGATTATTTTAAATTTTTTTCTAATTATCTCAAAATATACATTCTCCTTTTTATTTGGAAAGATGTCTCACACACAAATAAGATACTATGTCATTAGATTCCACATATAAGTGAAATCAAGACAGACTCATACATAGCAGGCCAGCAGCTCTGGGGTGGGGCAGGATCAAGCAAAAATGAAAAATAACTCATGGACTCGGACAAAGGTGAGGTGATTGCAGGGGGTGGACGTGGAGATGGAAAGGGGTATAAGGGGAATAAATGGTAATAGAAAAAATACAATAAAAAATAAACTTTAAAAAGTAACACAAAATTAAATAGCCACCTACCCTCCTCCCCACAAAGAGAAGACACTACGTCAGACAATCGGTCCGGTTACTCAGCTTCTCAGCTTTCTCAGCTTTTCCTGGAAGTCCCAGATTATTCTTTTCTAGGACTGGGAAGCTAGAGGTGGCACAAGGTCAAGAATGCTTCCATCTACTGGTCAGACTAAGGAACACTAAGTGTTCCTCTGCCTAAAATCGCTAATGAAGAACACAAAACACCCAAGTCAAACAGAGGTTGGTCCTGAGGCTCAGGGTTCTCGCTGATAGTGAAGGAAAATCCAATCAAGAAGCAGAGGTGGAGCAGAGGGGTAAGATTAAAACTCAATTTCCACAAGCCTCTGCTTATGTATCCTCTTGCCAATCTAGAAACAGCCAATAAATAGGTTACAATTGCTTTGAAATATTTAGGCAAAAAGTTCTCTGCCTCACGCATTACCACATTTAGCAGGCTATTGGCATCTGAGACTGAAACCAGTAAATGGAATGGGTTAAGAGGTCAATTGGCCCTTTTCTCAATGCCTAGTTGGGTCAGTGGCTCCCTCACAACCAGTCATTTTAATTCATTCCTTTGGGTGAAAATACGTGCCTGTTTCCCTTTTCAACAGTCACAGGGAGTTAATTTGCCATGGTGAGCAGCTTCCAGATAGGACAATGGAATTTCTCTCATTCCTGTGATGACTTCAGATACAAAATGCCAGACTGCTTGGCCAAGGGGAAGGTACTGTAACTTACAGGCACTGAGCCAAGTCTCCCCAGCACCCTCTGCTCCCTTTGACAGTCACCCTCCGGGCTGTGATCTGGCTGAATTAATTCACAGTTGCCGGTTATCAGGACTTTATCTGCATTGTTAGCATTCCTGATAACCTGCAGTCTGTATTCATTTAATGGTTATCTGATAGGGACTGATATTAGGCAGAGAGGAATGTTCAAATCATGCTGGCTTTGGCAAGTGGCAGCTAAAACAGCAGAACCTCAGTTTAAGAGGGGGGGTATTCGCTCATTGATATGAGATTTGTGTTAGTAGGACTGTAGAATGGGAGGGAGAATGGTTCCAGGGAAATATCTGGCAAAAGGAACTTGAAAGAATGATGTTCCCTGTACTTCGGCCAAAAGATGAGAAGCAAAAAGGAAGGCAAAGCACAGGTATGATAGGAACACACTTCTCCAAGTTATGTTTGGCCATTTTTCAGGCAAACATTCTCTGTTCGTAGCCTCATTGCTATACTCAGTGGAATAATTTATTTTCATTGAACTAATCTGAGCAAGAAATATTAAGAGCTTTTAGAAGACTCAGATTTCAAGCAGCAATATTCTTACAGGACACATTTTTACAGCATGTTTCTGAATTCATGATCTTTCTCTCTAAAATCCCAGGCAGATGAGAGAATCTCTTTTTTTAAATCCTATGAAAAGACAGAAAGCACAGGCAGAAAGTTTTGTAGTGAAACAAATGCAGTTATTGTAACTGAAGCTGAATATACTTCAAAATGACATACCGTGTGAGCATATTGACTCAAAAGCATGCTTTACTGCTTAGGGCTTGCAGCAGACTCCCAGGGGACTGAGTAATCGAGGCAAAAATGAAACTCAGAGGGTCAGTGAACTCACACAATATAATAGCAAAATCCCCCAAGTAATCCAGTTAAAAGATGGCAAAGGACCCGAAGAGACAATTTTCGAGGCAAGAAGCATAAACAGCCTTTACACAGAGGTAAACTTCACAATGACTCAAAACTTATTTTTATTACACTAAGATGAGCAAAGACATTTTGTGTTTTACGTTTTCAGAGAGCATATAACCATGGTAAGGCATATAAACATGCCTCAAGTATTTTCCCAACTTAAAAATGCACTTGTAATACATTATCATAATAATGGATGCCCATTTTTAATAAAGGCTACTATCTGTCCTGGAAAAATGGAGCTGACATGCAAAAAAAACGAAGCTGAATTCCTATTTTACATCACTCACAAAAATTTACTCAAATGCATTAAAGATTTAAACATAAGACCTGAAGCCATAAAAATTCTAGAAGAAAATGTGGGGGAAATCTCCTTGACGCTGATCTTGGCAATGATTTTATGCATATGACATTCTAAGCACAAACAACAAAAGAAAAATAAAACAAGTATAACTACATCAAACTAAGAATCTTCTCCAAGTAAAAGAAATGATCAACAAAATAAAAAGGTAACATATGGAATAGGAGGCAGTATTTGCAAACCATGCATCTTATAAGGGGTTAATTTCCAAAAACATACAAGGAACTCACACAATATAATAGCAAAATCCCCCAAGTAATCCAGTTAAAAGATGGCAAAGGACCCGAAGAGACAATTTTCGAAAGAAGACATACAGATAGCCGACAAGCACATGAAAAAGTGCTCAATCTCACTAAGCATCAGGGAAATGCAAATCAAAACCACAATGAGGTATCATCACACAGCCCTTAGCATGGCTATTATTGAAAAGGCAACAGATAACAAGCACTGGTGAAGATGTGGGAAAAAAAGAACCCCCGTACACTTGATGGAAATGTAAGTTGATGCAGCCACTATGGAAAGCTGTATGAAGGTTCCTCAAAAAATTAAAAATAGAACTACCAAGATACCCAGCAATTCCACTTCTGGGTATATACTTGAGGGGAATGAAATCACGTCTCAAAGAGATAGCTGGATCCTTATGTTTATTACAGAATTATTTACATCTACAATAGCCAATACATGGAAATGACCTCTGTGTCTATAGACCAATGAATGGATAGAAACACAAAATGCCTTTGCTCATCTTAGCATGATAAAAATATATTTTGAGTCATTCTGAAATGCTCTCACTCCGGGTGCCTGGCCAATTGTCCCAATTCTCATCTCACACAAGGCAGCAGAGTGATTAATTACTATTCGATTGTTAGGTCATGGATTAGATTATACAGGTCGAAGTTGAAGCAGATACATACTAATTAAAAGGTACCGAAGAAGAAGACACTACTAATTAGAAGTTCCCAGATGACTTCAGAGGACCAACAAGCAAGACATGGAGATCCTAATTCTATGAAACACCAGATTTTCCCCTTAGTGCCTATTATCTCTCCATGTTTTAATCATTGAAACTGGAGCCAACACCTCCCAGTAACATAGAATTTAAAGGCACGCGTTCCATTATCATTGAGTCAGCCATGCTTACCATTTTACTAGCAGACTGAAAGAATGCAAACCAAAACAGGACAGAATATTGGAAAATTGGGAAGTATGTCTGATGTTTTTTTTCTTCTGAGCTCATGCAGAGAACGCTGAAAGCTTAATCATTTCTGGTAAGTGTAGTTAACAGCAAGGAATAGAGAGCTGAAGTACCCAGAGAGATGATTAATATAAAATGGTATAAAATAATGGTTACTCATTGCATTTTTTATTTTCCAGTGATGAACAAACACATTTCTCTTGCTCTGGAGTGAACATAATATAAGCACAAATGAATTTAGTGGGAGGAAGATTTATGACCTTTATTATTCGGACCATCGTCACAACAGTGTCTAAAAATATTGCCAAGAAACTTCTGCTTAGACTAATCAGCAAAGCAGTAACTACTTACAGAGTAGGATAGCTGCGTATTTTCTTTATCGGAGTCATCTCTTGAGAATAAACATAATACTTTCTATCAATCTATTAACATGCTAATTAAACATGTTGTTCATCAGATTAAAAGGTAAACAGGCAACTCTCTCAGTTTTGTGGAGTCCTGACCATCTATCAGCCTCTGCTAGAAACACTGGCTACAGAGTAGTAGACAAAACAGGCTTGGTCTTCCCTCTTATGCACCCTACAGTCTTGTGGGAGAGAGAAAGTATACAAGAAAACAATCAGATGAATATTTTATCACAAGTAATGATGAGCTATCAAGGCAGAAGGTGCTAGGAGAGAAAACTTATGCTCGATGGTGAGAAAAGGCGTCTCTGAGGCCTCAAAGATGAGATGGAGTTAGCTGGCATGTCTATCCCTGGGGCTAGAGAGGAGGGAGCAGGTGTGTAGGCAGAGGGAACAGAATGTATAGTCTTAGGCAAGAAAGATCTTGCAAATACGAAGAAATAAAAGAGAGTCAGTGTGGTTGGAACATAATGAAGGAGAGGAAAGTGGTGCATGATGTCCACTCCAGTGACCAGCAGTCCAATGGGCACACTAGGGCTCGGCACATTTTCATCGAAAATAAATTTTCTATTAAAAAAAAGAAACAACCTTGAGCCCTAAATTATGATCTCACCTCCAATAGCCATTCTAACATCTCTGCCAAAAATGAAAACTATTGGGGTAGAGGGTACATGGTCTCCCAGGATAGCCATAGACAAATGTGGAGATAGTGAATTTCATGCAGTGGGAATAAAATACTGCCAGTAAATCGGTCTGTTGGGTTAACCAACTCAGTCCAATGGAGTGTAACCGGAACAGATGGGTTGGTAATAGTGACAAAGGGGAGTTGCATGGTTTAGACAAGAAGTGCAAAGATCTCAGCATTCTATCTGCCATGTTCTAACCAATAACGGCGTCCCTCATGTTCAGTCCAAAGCAAATGGGGCAGATAGTTTGGAAAAAAACTATTTTGAATTCTGTTAGTACTAGTGTGGACATAAATCACTGACATTTTCTTGTCATGTAAACATCCAGAACTCAGATCGTATTTCGGCTCTAGACAAACTGAAGAAAGACTGAACTATGAAAAAAACAAGTAGCACAGTATATTTCCAAAACTCAGTTTTCAGATGAAATTGGTATTGAGGTAAAGGAAAGTAATGAAGCCAAGTTCTAAAGTTATTTCAACTCTGAGATTGAAGGTACTCCAGGTCAAGTATATGCATGAGCAGAAAATTATATTAAGAGAGTCTTCTGCCTTCTTGGGCATTGCTTCGTCATCTTGGAGACCCACTTGAATGAGTTAAATCAATATAAATTAAAAACATATGGGTTAAATCTCTCAAAATCACCACATGTGATTGAGGTTTTGACAAACTACATCGAAAAGTATTTGGAAATGTTTTCAGAATCCACGAACCACCAGGTTGGCCAGTCTCTAAAAATGAACTCAGACCCTGTGAACATTATGATATTCCTCATATTTTTATGTTTAACAAAATAACTCCTGTCATCGCTGTTCATAATATATAAGCGTTTGGGGGTGAGATTAAACATGCTGATGTGGAAATAGTGAAAGGGATTCTGATCTGGAATGTCCTAAGATTCCGTGAGAGATAGTAAATCTGGGGGGCAATTAGAGTGTCATACCTAACGGGGTTCTCATTAGCAACACCAAAATGGACTCTACTTAGTTTAAGCAGAAAAGGAATTTGTTAAAGGAAATTAGGAAGCTCACAGTTTCCTTGGAGGGCGAAAGAGTCAGATAGAGGCTTTGCAGCTAAAAAGAATTCCCAGACCACCCTGTGGGCTGCCCTAGGAAAGGCACATTTGCTGCTGCTGCTCAGTGCAAACTTCTAGACTTCAGCGATGTCACTGATGCCGAGAGGACAGAAGCTTTTTTATTCTTTGCATCCAAAGACAGGCGCCTCTTTTGCCACACTCACTGAAAGATGGATTTTGCATACTCTCTCTTTACATGGATCAATTACAAACCAAAGACTTCCATACATATATCTGATTGGCAGAACCCAGTCATACGCGTATGACCCACCTAAAAGTGAATCTAGCGGAGGGAGTTCTGTCATCTCTCTTGAAGAAGAGCAGCACACAAAGTGGGTGTTTCACCAAGCATAACAAGAGTGCTCGTAGGATTCTGGACAGCCACACATGGCAGATGCCCTTTATGATTTAGATTGTATAGGATCTCCTAATTATCAATGATGTTTCATAATCTTGTTTTGCTATGCAACTAATGATATGCTTTTCACATACATACTTCTTGTTTTTCTTCATGACTATTTTTCTTACTAATTTTATTAAAGACTCATTCACTCAGCATTTAGCAAACACATTTTTTTTTTAATCTGGAACACAAGTGATAACCAGAAACTAAATGCCCCTAAAAATGAAGGTAGGATGGAACTGAGCATTCATAAAACATTATGCATTTGATTTACATGAATATACTGCAGGCATTCAACTCAGGGCCTATTGATCCTTTATAATTTGTTTGGAGAATTTATTTGGTGTTACGAACCCTCATTGAAAGGAAAGTTGCAAGGATGGTTCAATAAATATCCATATATCTTTCACTTAGATTCATTAATCTCTCTGGAATAGTTCAGGACAGTAATTTTTTTAGAATGTTCCTTAATTTGAATTTATATGGTTGTTTCCTCATGAATAGATTTAAATTAAACACATTGGTAGAAATGCTACATAGGTGATTTCTAAAATAAGGCACTTGATATCAGTTTGTCCCTTTACTAATAATGTTAAATCGAATTGCTTAGTTAAGTTGGTGGTCTCTAGGTTGCTCCTTTATGAAGTTATTTTTCTCTCTGTGTAATTAAAAAGTGACTCTGAGCCCTGAGCGGTGTGGCTCAGTTGCCTGGGTGTCATCCCCAAGGCAAAGTGTTGCCGGTTCAACGCCCTGTCAGGACACGGTATGGGTCGCAGGTTTGGTCTCCAGTCCAGGCGCTCTGGAGAGGCAATCGATCGATGTTTCTCTCTCACATTGATGTTTCTCTCCCTCTTTTTCTCCGTCCCTTCCCCGCTCTCTAAAAATATAAATAAATAAAATCTTTAAAAACTGATTCTGAGATTGTAAATATCTAGCTTCCTCACTACCTTCCTATCTTTTTAACCAAAGATCTTAGCATTCATTGATGATTCTTTGCTGAATCAATTATGACTACAATGATTGCAAAATAAAGATTTTCACATTCTGTCATATCTTCTCTATCCTTAGGTGTCAAAGACGGTTTTCCCTTTAGCTCATCACATTTATTCATTCATTTGTTTCAGTTATAAGTATCAATTCATTAATTAATTTCCTTATTGGGTATGTTATAATATGTTAATGACAGTTTTCACTCTGAGGCTCAAAATTACCTCCGTCTGGCCAGGGAAGGTGCCTGCAAGCCGGCGCCTCTGTCTTGCTGACATGGCCCCAGCAGGTTTTAGCACTTGCTTAATTTTTGGCACAATAAGAAGTTTCAAGAACACCTAAAACTTTTTCTACCCCAACACTAGAATCAGCATTTCTCTGAGAATCACCACTTTATTTTAGAAGAAAAAAAAAGAAATGGTATTTATATGCCAGGATCTAGATGCTAATATGCTCATTTCCATTGAATATCATTGCCTTTAGTTCCTTGTGATTGAAAATGCTGGGGAATATTTACATGTCTTTCTATATCTGTATCCAATACTTTGATACCTTTAATCAAATCAAACACCAGGATTTTTCCTTTTCTGCTCTCATTTCATTATTTTGCATGGTTTTTTTCCCCCTCTTTCCCTTTTTCCATGCTTCAATATAGGCAAAATAATTTAGTTTCTCCACAGAGGCATGTCAGAGCCCAGGACTGGGTAGAGGAATTATACCTCTGACGCTAGTACATTTGCTGCATGGTCCCTGGTTGAGTGATCATCTCAGGCTTGTGCCCTCAAAGCTAGTCTTGACCCTCCCTCCCTCAGGGTCCCCCATCTGTAATAATTCTCCAGATCTTCTTGATTTAGTCATTAAAGCGAATAACCTACCTCTTGTCCTGATCCTAGCCCTTATTTACTCTTAGATGGACTATGTTAATAGATATCCATCTTATATTCTTGTCCACAATTGCCTCCATCATTCTAAGATACAATTGCCATTTAATTCTACAGACAAGCTGATTTTATTTCAAGTCAGAAATAATCACTTATGTTTCTGAAAGACTTAACTTTGCACCAAGCCTGTTATTCAAAGTTGTTATTCTAGTCTATTTCCACCCCATCTCCTCCTATATCCTATGTTTCAACTAAACTTAATGTTTTGCTTCTTATGCACACCTTTCATTTTCCTTGAGTTTATCTTCTCCTGTCTGGGTTTCCACAGCTTAATTTTTAAAAGTATACTTTCCATTCTATTATCCCACTTTTAAGGCATCCAAACTCTCTATACTGGCATTCAGAGCCCTCCCACATGACTATTTAGCCTTCTGTCCTATTATTCTCCTATGTGTTTCTTGTGCCATCTGAGTGCTTCCACACCTCATCTTCTACTGGATTGGCCAAAAAGTTCATTTAGTTTTTTCCATACTATGACTCTAGTAGTGCTTAGCTGTCTTTAACTTCATTCAAAACAATGTTGTTAGATTGTACTCTGACAACTGTCATATCAGTGTGCACTAAAGAAAACTTATCAAAACTGGTGAATTTTTGTGCAGCCATTTTAATATTGAAGATGGAAGAAGATATTAACATTTTGTGCATATTATGCTTTCTTATTTCAAGAAAGGTAAAAATGCAACTGAAACATACACACGTAGAAAAGATTTGTGCAGTGTATAGAGAAGGTGCTGTGACTGATCGAACACGTCAAAAGTGGTTTGCAAAGTTTCTTGGTGCCATTGACATTTGGCCAAATAATTCTTTGCCATGGGGCAAGATGTTTAGCAGCACCCCTGGGCTCTACCCACTAGAAGCCAATAGCGGGAGATAGCTGACATACTCAAAATATCCAAATCAATAGTTATTGGTGGAAAAGAAAAATGTATCTTTTATTTTATGGAAACATCTCAATGGACTTTTTGGCCAACACAATACATACCTCTCTTCACAGCAGTCCTTTGCCTGGACGGCTTTTCTACCACATTTACCTGTTGAAGTTATGTTCATTTTAAATGCCGCACCTCCCCTCGCACCCCAGCCAAGACTTCACTAAAACCCAACTTGTAAGTCACTGTGAACTTTGCTGAATGTCCTTAGCGTTCCCTCTGTATCAAATCGTCATGGTACCATATTATATGGAGTTACTATATAATTTAACATTAGTTTTGCCAAACTATAACTCTGGCTTAAAATGTATTATTTATTTGTTTTAGTAAAAATATAGTGAGCAACACAGAACAGGGCTAGGTATGGCAGCTTAACTCCTCAGAGACCCAGGAACTCAGACTTCTCTCGTGCATGACTCCCATTTTAATGGTATAAAATGGCAGCAAGAGCTTCAGTCATTGTACATGGATGCTAGGCAGCAGGACGGAGGAAGATACAAGATGAAAGAAAAAGAATACATTCCAGATGTATTTTCGAATTAACTTTGCAGAGTTATATTACACATCTAAAAAAGTACACACATTCTTAGTTTACAGTTAATTGGATTTTGACAAATACTGACCAATAACATAGTCAAGATCTAGACATTTTCGATATACCAGAAAGTTCCCGTTAGTTCTTTTGCAGTCAATCAGCAAAGCCCTGGCTCATATTAACTGACTAAATAAACTGTATTTCTATGTACTATTAGCAAATAATCAGAAATCAAAATTAAATTTATAATTTTTTGTCATTATTTACTCAAAAGAATCTATGCGCTTTTGTTTTCACTTCTTTTGGGAAATAAGTCTCACATAGGTTAGATGGTTGGTGTTGTCCCACAGGTCACTGAGTCCCTTCAATTTTTCTTTTATCTCTCTGTGCTTCAATTTAGATAGTTTCTATTGCTGTATCTTCATGTTCATATTTTCTTCTGTAGTATTAACCTGCTATTATTTCTATTAAGCAAATTTTTATTTTAGAGATTGTATTTTTGCCTCTAGAAGTTTTTTTTAATTATTTACTTATTTCTTTATTATCATCATGTTCTTTAGGAGCTACTGATCACATTTATAATTGTTGATTTAAAACCATTCTCTTTTAACTTTATCATCAATGTTATTTCTGGTTCTCCTTCTATTTTCTCCTATTTTGTGATAACAATTTACTGTTTCTTTGCTTGTCTAGAAAATTTTTGTTGAATATCCTATTATGAATATTATAATATTAGGTGTTTACTATGTTTTCTTCCTTTTGTGTTGAACTAGTCTTGTTAGACAATTAAGTAACTTGCAAAGCTTGCATTTTAAAGCTTGATTTTAAGCTTTTTTAGGGTTGGTTTAGAGTAGCCTTTGCTCAAGGACTTATTCAGCCACACTACCAAGCCATGATCCTTCTAGGTTCATTATTGAAATCCCTGAGAGTTTAGTAAGATTTCTCTTTATAGGTGGAAGGAGTTTGAGTATCTCTCAACCCTGTTCAAGCTCTAAGAGATGTTCAGCATAGTTAGCCACTAGGCATTTCCCCCCAGCAGTTGCTTTTTGTGGAGTTTCACTGACTACATGCATAGTTAAAGGAATCTTCATGCGTGTTTCTCTGCATAGATTGCCCCTCTCCAATACTCTGGCCTACAAATTCCGGTTGCCTCAACCTACCCCAAATCTGAAATTTGTCTTTCACTTCCGCAAGCTTTTGTGTGCTCTGCCTGGGATCTTACCTCCTGGCTCATATTATACGGGCAGGAAGCGAGGTCAGTAGTAGGCTCTACCTGTTTCCCTTTTCTCAGTGGCCATAGTCCAGCTCTGCCTATTCTCTCAATGTCTGAAAGAGTGTTCAGTATATTTTATCTGGGTTTTCTACTTGTTTATGGTAGGTAGACTGGTCCTCTACCACTCAAAATCAGAAACCAACTAAAGATAGATTTTTAAAAGTTATGTCTCTTCTTTTTACTACTCATTGGCCAGAACTGAGGCTATCTTTACCTGTGAAGGAAACTAGACATGCAGCTTTTCCCCCTGCACCCTAGGTGGTCATATTGTTGTGGAAAAATAACTCACACACAGCAGAGATGGCCGAGCATGACTCTTTATTACGTGCAGGCTCAGAGGAGAAGGACTCCAAATTCTGAGCCCCGAACTCTGACTCTCCGGGATTTAAATAGCCCCGGACTTCCTGCCTATGTGGCAAAGCAAGATTACAGAAGCCCTATGTGGAAGTTAGGTCTAGCTACCTTATTTGGTGAAAGCAAAGCACAGGGGCTTGATAGGAAGGTTACAAAGTACAGAGACAAAACATGGAGGTTGCCTGTCATTCGCCGCCCCCCTCTGAAGGCAGGAGGTGTTTCTGCGGTTCCGTAACACGGAGGTTGCCTGTCACAATATGCTCAGTGAAAACATCAGGGAAGAATGTCTTTTGAGAAAGAAGGGCATTCCCTACCATAACTGTATAGTTAGCAGTTTAGTAGCTCCCTGAGTAGAAGGTCACAGCCTTCATCATTTCAGTCTGCTGCTCACTAAAGGTTCAGCAAAAACACAATGGAGAAGAAAATGGTCCTGAACACTGAACTCATAATTATGCATCTCACCAAGAGAAAACAGGCATGAGGAAAGGAGACAATGTATGCTGGGAGGGAACAGCCTTGGAGAAAAAGTTGGAAATTATCTTTGAGCTCTAAATGCCTTAACCCATAGATGATTAAAAACTCTGTTGAGGAACTGGAGTCTAACAAGCCTTTTTACACTGCTCCCCTCAAATGTTTTTTGGCTGGTCGCCCATGTCACTTCTTTCAGAGCTTGGGTCGTAAGTGCGCTACCAGATGAAGCTTTTTCTGACCGCCCAGTCTTGGCAAGTAGCTCTTAAATGGCATGATTTATGCTAAATTCTTAAAGCATATGATAACTTATATAGTTTATTTCTACCCTAAGAAAGTAAAAATTTGTTTGAAGTGACAAATAAATAAAAAAGTCTTTTATTTGTTACTTTGCTTTCCTCACAGTGCTTCCCACAGTGAGCACAGAACGTGTCAAATAAGAACATTGTTACTGGATCTGTTGTGCGAAATCTAGCTGGGAGTTGAGGGTCAGTTGAGACTTTAAAAGAGAACAAGCATGGTGACATCACCTGTCTATTCATCCTGGGGTGATGGGACCACTTTCTCAGGGAGGCAGTCCTTGACTACTCTATCAAAACAGCAAACATAGTATCAATATGACCTTTTCTTGTTTTATTTTTTCCCTCAACCTATCACCATAAAACATTCAACATATTATAAATATTTACTATATGTATTGTCTATCTCTTTGCCCATTCAAAGTAGGGCTGGGATGTGTGGATTTTTTTTAAACTGCTGTATTCCTAGTCCATAAACATTTATGGAATGAAAGGATGGGAGAAATGACAAGGAAGTTAAGTGAGAGGGATACCATGGAAGACACTGAGATGAAATCTGAGGGCGTAGTGGGACATTTGCTACCCTCTAAATGACAAACGGGGTTATATTTGATGATGAGAGGGTCTGAGTAGCTCTTTAAGGGGCAAGTGAGAAAGAAGTGAAATGTGAAGGGGTACATTAAAAAGTTTTTCTCTGCCCTAATTATGTAATTCATACAATTCATATATTGAGTTTATAGGAGAATCTTTTCATAGTTAAAATAGAAAATGACCAAACAACAGAAAAATTGATGAACACAATATGAGATTTGTAACTAAAAATCAGAACAAGCCCTGGTTCATGTAGCTCAGTGGATTGAGCGTGGGCTGGGAACCAGACGGTCCCGGTTCGATTCCCAGTCAGGGCACATGCCTGGGTTGCAGGCCAGGTCCCCGGTGAGGGCCATGTGAGAGGCAACCATACATTGCTGTTTCTCCCTCTCTTTCTCCCTCCCTTCTCCTCTCTCTAAAAAATAAATAAATAAAATCTTTAAAAAAAATCAGAACAGGAAAAATAGAAATGCATGCTGCAATTTTTATTTAGTTTCCAATCAATGAATGTAGCTGTATTTTTCATACAAAGTAAATTTCTGGTTGCCACGAGTCCTAAAAACAATATTTTTAACAACTGGTTCCTGTCCCTGTTTTTTCCTGCCTTATGATTTGAAAATGGGTGTTTTATTTTCTTCTCCTTTTCACATTTAGTCTGGAATCCCTTCTCTGTTCCTTGGACTCCATTTTAGCACCAAGGGGCTCATTATTGCAAAGTTAAAAAGCCATAAGCAAGGGGAATTTATAAAGCAAACTGCAGCAGAGGCACAGCTATCATCTTACTGCCGTAACCACTCTGAATTGCTGGGTGGCACCAGGAAGTTCACTGGTACCTTGGCATATGGCAATTGGAACCTGGTAATTTGGATAGATTAAAAGTTGGTATGGAATTGCCATTAAGCTTTCATTGAGTTCTGGAATGTGTGTGTGTGTATGTGTGTGTTGTGTACAGGAAGGAAAGGAGAAAAGAGTAAGGAGAGAGAAGAGAGAAGGGAAGGGAAGGGAAGGGAAGGGAAGGGAAGGGAAGGGAAGAAAATGATATCAACCTCAGGTTCTGCTAACTTTGTTTTGATTATAAATGACCTGGAAGTGTCAGAGCTCAACTCTATGGTTTTTCCCTTTCCATAGGTCTCATTATTTTGTTGGAAGCTCTCTTTTGCTGGAGCCCACCAACCTGGTTGGTTGATTGGTTTTGCCCACTATGCTCCTTTATCAAAGGAGTATTCCAGCAGCAAATTCCATAAAGCATACAGCTTTAAAACAACAGAAAAAATGAACATGATGAGCAAAGAAGAAATGGAGGTTGGAGTGAGGAGGAGAGAGATGTGTGAAAGAGGTGGCAGAACTTTCCTTCACTGTGAATTTGGGTCAGACATGTACCCTACATGCTTTTAGTTTTAAACCAGAATCTTAGCATGTAACAAAATTCCTGACAGCGTGTGGCTATCTAGTGTAAGAGGTCAACCAATTTAGCTACAATGAACTGATCCTTGGAGAAGGCATCGGTGGACAGTGTGAAGAAACATGGTGTGCAAGTTTCTCCCAACACAGCCCTCAAATGCAGGTTCAGATCTGGTATCTAACCATACAGCAAGGTATCTGACCTCATAGCACTGTCTCAGGACAACTGAACTCATTTACTCATCTGAATAGTGCCTATGAATTTAAAAGCTAAAATTTATAGAGTTCAATGAGCTGAAAATTACAGGTCACTGTGCCACACAGGAGACTTAGTCTCATGTTTATTTTGATATTTCAATTTCAAATTTAGTTACTAATAAAAGATTATAAGCTTATAGTGATTTTTTTTCCCTCTTACACTCTTGGTGACAAACTTCTCATGGTTGGAAGACCCATTAACCCTTTGTGACTTAAATACAGAAACCCATGAACCAGGTGGATAGACTGTTAGCAACAACATCCACCCACCCCATGATCCCAAAATAGCGGGGCAGGGATATACCCTCTTCACAAGGAATGCATCAGTGCCCGTCAGCAAAACATGCTAGATTGCATAGTCAATGGTGTTAAGTCCACCTATCTCATGTTCCTGGGATAGAGCAGAGAAGGGGCACTTTTTCCTTGGTCCCTTCTAACCTCTGCTGTGAAAACCTCTGATGTCTTTTCCTGTTCTTCTGTGTCTGATATTTCATTTTATAGCTAAATGCTAAGGGTTGTATTGTACTGCATGGAAGTAAAATACGCATGGCCAGAGAGGTTAGGAAATTAACTCCAAAAGACAGGGTGGCCGAAGGGAGTGTGGCGGGTGCACAAGACCATGGCTCTGTGTTACACCTGCCATGCTATGCCATCAATATGGGGCTTCCAGATAAAGGAAATCCTTCTGCCACTCTGTCCTTTGGGTTTTAAAAAATTTTCCTAACCTCTCTGAGCTCCAATAATGAAGTCATCAGACATATTCTAAACTGTAATGCAGTATGCCATTTGCACTAATAAACCTGAGTCTCAGTATTCACTCCCATTGGTAAAATAGAGATAATTGTCCTTTCTTTCCTCCTCTTGCATCGTTTCTCATCTGCTTTTGGTTAGATGTATTCCTCCCAAACCCTCTCTACTCATTTCATGCATCGCTGGAGAATCAGGAGCCGATACTGATGATGAAAATAGCAATAGCTGCCACTTACTCTGTTTATTTCATGTGCTAGACACTGATATTTCCACATCAACCCTCAAACAAACTTAAGATGAGGACATTGTTATCTTCATTTTCCCACAAGAAAACTTAGAACGAGAAAACTGAAGAAACCATCAAGGAAGCAAGCAGTGGTGGATGTCTCTACCAGCCATGCTTTCACTAAGCTACATTACGTCTTTTCATTTGTGAAGCATGATATAGAGATATGGTACTGGGTGCAGTTAGTAACCCCTCTGCAATTGCAAATTCACCTTGATGCCCTAAGAAATAACCAAGCCAGGATGTGTAACAAAAGACACCTGACAGGTTAGATGAGTAACTCCTTACATGGCAGGCCATGGGGATGCCTTTGACAGGGATTTATGAATTCCTCCCTTTGGTTCCCCTTGCTTCCGAATTCACAGAGAGATTTCAAGAGAAAGGGTGGTGCTGAACAATAATTGTCAATCTCCTCTCTTCACACTTTCTAGTATCTCGGTCTCTCTGATGGCAAGTATTTTGGCTCAAATAATAATATATAAAGTACTTAAATAGGATTTCAGAGTTTACAAAGGTCTTTCATATACATGTCTATATTTATACTTCACCCAATTTGAAAACTACACGTTATTATGCCAGTTTTATAAATGAGGAAATTAATCTGTTCTGGGGGAAATAAGTTGAATCCCAAATGTCTGTATTTCCCAATTATAAACAACTCTCATAATTAGACTGGCTTATATGTCCCAGTTTGCCTAGTTGTATCAGCATAATTCACTCTCAAAAGTATTCTAGTTTTAGGAATAAATTACACAATCAACCTAACCGAAAGCATGGTATTAAATGTAGAACTTCACTTGCAACTAGGACATTTTGATAACATGGTAAGTTACACCTTTGGCCATCAGGAACACAGCTCAGCTTCCCTTGCATAAGGGGCATCAATACTTTTATTTTTGCCCTGGCTGGGGCAAAAGTGTAGCTCAGTGGATTGAACGTGGACTGTGATCAAAGGGTCACAGTTTCGATTCTCAGTCAGGGCACATGCCTGGATTGCAGGCCAGGTCCCCAGTGGGGGCCACGTGAGAGGCAACCACACATTGATGTTTCTCTCTCTTTCTCCCTTCCTTCCCCTCTCTAAAAATAAATACAATCTTTAAAAAAAATAATAATTTTATTTTTAACTCTCTTCACCTGTAAGTGAAAACTCTTCAAAGTCACTCAATGTTTTTTCCCTAGTCTGGCAGCACATTAGATCCACCTGGTGAGTCTTTTAAATCAGGGATGCCTAAGTTCCACCTGGGACCAATTAAGCCAGGACTTCAGGGGTGGAGTCTGGGAAATAGCATTGTTCAAAAGCTCTCCAGACAAAGCTTTGACAGAGCAGCCAAAAGTGACTGCAGCATGTGAACAGCCGCAAGTTCATGAAGATGATGATGATGCTGATGTGTATCAGACCCACAGGATAGGCACCGCAGAGGGCAGAGGAGAGGTCAGAGAAGGGGGTTGTTGCCAAAGAGTGAAAAAGAAAGATACTGGTGTTTACCTTTTTTATCTTATGAAACCCATCTGTGTTTATCTCAATGGACATGAGGGTAGGATTATTTAGAAGGAACTGTGTATGTGAATAAAACTTGTATGTTAGCATCATGTCTTCTAAGGGATAAAACCTCTTTATTATTTTACTTATTTCAGAACATGCTCACTGAGAAAGGAGAGAAGTACCCTGCTGGGCAGGGAAAGACATGGGGTCACAGAGAGGTTAAGGGCTGAGCCATGCATCACTCAGCGATAACCCAGACCTTGAATTAGCAGTCAAAATTTCTAGTCATTAAACTAACGCTCTGTGAAAATGCAGGCATGGTGAAAAAAGAGTTTCACCATTTCCCAGTTCATGAGAGTATTTTTAGAATATTATTAAACCTATTTAACGGTTATTTATTGAAATAAATGTTTACTTTCTTTTGAAATGCACTAAATCATATACTAATCTCTGCTATAATTTTTCCATGGAAAGAAAATAACATTTCAGTTGATGCAATTTCAATATGCTAGGAGCTCAGTCTCCTGTTTCAGGCCCCGTCCAGAACCGGTGCCTGGGGACACTGGAGGCCTGGCTGGGAACTTGCTTCTTCCTGGTGCAGATCACCACACTATAGAATCACCGAATTCTTTGCTGTCAAGTGCAAGTAACTCTCATTCTTTCTTCTAGTTTTTTCTTTTTTTTTCTGTGTAAATAACATTTCATCCATAGGATTCTATTCTAAGAGATCACTTCTCAGCCTTTCCCTCAGCTGTCACCCTGTAAAACCCACAATGTAAAGTCTAGTCTTTCAGTATCTCTTTCCACTTCCCTAATGATTTGCCTTCAGTTTCTCTGGGAAAAGACAGACAAATAGACATAAGCAAAGAGCTTTAAATTCTACATGCCTGAGAGGTACTTTACCCCAAATCTTAACCCACTGTACCAGCCATTGGTGGATGCATGAAAAGGAAGGGAGGCATGAGACGCTGCAGAGAGGAACTTTTACTGCTCTTCAGTCAGTCGGCAATGGTAAGAGTGGAGGGAAGAGATGAGGAATAGGATTCCTGGGTTTCTTCTTCTTTCATGGCACTGCTTAGTCAGGTTCAAGTAGAGCAGTAAGTTTAGGGCCATTCCTTACACCCAGAGTCTGGTGTCTTAGCCTACGTAAAATAATGTATAATATTATTTCAAGCAGGAGTTGGAAAATAACCCTCAGAATTTACTTCCTTCAGGCCAGCATAAATAAAAATTAAATCCAAAAATGGTCTTAATAGCCACAATTCCTGCCCATATTTCTCTCCAGGAACCTTTAGTGGTCTCATGATGAATAGCAGAAGAGGTGATTCCCTCTTAGATGCCCAGCACAGAGATCTGGCCAGGTAAATGGAAATAAGTCCCAATTGCTCGATAACAGATCTAAGTCACTGAAAGTCCCAAATGGTATGAGAAGACTGGGAAAACTAGTCAAGGTGTTGATATCCTCATGAAATTACAGATAGCATAAAAAAAATTATTTGACATAGAATTCGGTTATTTAGGGAGGGGATTGCAGTCTGAAGAAGGCTGAAAAAAAAAAAAAGTAATAAAGTTTTCTGCAAAATGCCTCCTGGATCCACCTGATAAATCCATATGGGCTTCCTGAAGAAGAAAGGCTAAACTAATGCTTTTGAGTTACCTTTCAAATTATGAGGAGGATCGTTAAATGACCAAAAAACGAAAGACTCCAGACCTAAGAGTAACTGAGGAAGGATGCAAAACTGAAAGGGGAGCATTAGCACACCAGATATACAATGGAGAACCGTTACTCTGTGTGTGCCTGTCTCCTTTACAAGCTTCACTAGGGTTGGGACTGGTCGTGTTATAGAAGCTCAATAAATGATTGCTGAATAAATAAATATGTGAATAACTGAATGGCTGGGGGTATGAATGGAGCCATAAATGAAGGTGTTTACTCTAAGTGGCACCACTAGCAGCCGTAGCTATGAGTTTAGGACTGTTTATTACCTCTCATCTTCCTTTGCCCAACCATAGAACTCTCGATAATATTTCAGAGTATTTTGCCACCAGCAGATGATGCTTGCCTTTGGTCTTCTGGAGGAAGACGGCAGTTAACAGTTATATTGACTTTAAATTTAGCAGCATTGGGCAAGAATAGAAATGTTCTAATCCTGTCTCCTCCTACGGAATGCGAATTGTGGTCAGAGTAATATGTTTTTGCCTCCTGTGATTTAGATCAAATTTCATAGGCCAGACAGGGCGTAGGGAGCCAGGCTGCAGAAGGCACTCTCCCTAGTAAACAATGTCACACCTCCCTTGGACAGCCCAGGGCACTATGTGTGCCCTGGTGTTGGAGAAGCCTTGCCAGGGCTTGTCTGTTCTCTCTGCCTTGTTTCTCTGCCCAGTGTTCATGTGGCATTTGGCTTCCTATTATTAGAATTGGGCAGTGCAATGATGTGCAGGTATGAAAGGTGCATACATGTGTGAAAGGTGCACACACG
Source organism: Micronycteris hirsuta (assembly GCA_004026765.1). Lineage (NCBI taxonomy): Eukaryota > Metazoa > Chordata > Mammalia > Chiroptera > Phyllostomidae > Micronycteris > Micronycteris hirsuta. The sequence goes on from PVJI01016051.1 coordinate 36,609, forward strand.
TGTGCTTTGAGAAGGCTGGCCCAGACAAAACCCCCAGGCCCTAGATGCATCTTAGAGTTTTATGTCTTCACTTCCCATAAGAAAAAGAAAGAGTCACAATCTTTAAAACTTCCACTAGAGCAGGCTGAGTTGGCCTCAATGCTAAGTGGGGGGCCATTCTATCTCTATAAAGTAGACCTGGGAAAATGTCAGATTGGCGTGTCTGTGGGCAGGAGCCAGCAGGGAAATCTGCCTTTCTTCACAGGCCACTAAGGAAATAGTTACCTGCTGTCTGCTGGATTTAGCACTTTTATCTCTCTGCCACCAAGTGGGCTCAGCATGTTTGCTTTGAAACAGGTGAGTCATTTCACCGTTTGCTTCAGCCACTGTCTGTTATTGCTGCAGAATCCTAAATTGAATCAGGGAATAAAGGGTTTTTACCTTCTGGGAAAACACTGTGCATTTTTCAGTCTTCCAGAAGGTTTGCCTCCAATTTCGCCTCCCCTCCTTAACTTGAGAGTGCTAACAATTTACAGGTATGATAGCTGGCTAATTAAATGCTGTTGGGACAGAATTAGGACACATACTGGAAAGAAAATTTTGGAAGAGAGGAGAAATAAAAATGGGAAGTACAAGAGGGAGTAAAAACAAAATTTAACAGATGCATATCAGTTTTGCTGAACTGGCATTATTCATCTTAGGGATTCTGTACAATTGGATAATAATTCTTCACTAATTTCCTTCTTATATATCCATGTAATAAACCAAAATGGGGATGAAACAACCTCTATTTTCTTTAAGCCACAGACATTCAGCCTATGAAAATAGGTTTTATCAACGCTTCGCTCAAGTTCATCAAGGGAAACAAAGACCCATCCCCCACTTAGGTTCTCTTGATGGCACATGTAGTAGCAAGCTAAGCATGCTGGGTCTTCAATTGCCTGACCAAAAGTCTTCTTCCTGCCTCTCTGTTATTAACAAACATATACTGCAAATATCCATCAGATGTCGAGATTAATTTGGACAGTTGGGAAGTTAATGCATGGATACTATATATAACCGTTAAAAGTAGGAGTAATATCATATGTTAATTCTCTTTTGTGCCCCGTATTTAAACCTTCTGCTTTATTATTAGATTAGACTCTTCCTGTATTATTTACCTTTAGTTGGTAAGATTTCTAGGTTTGTAGATTTAATTTTTTTTATTTAACTAACTGAATGAGCCTGTAAATACTCCCATAACTGATCATAATTGTTCCTTCTCTTTATTTTTTCTTTGAGTTTCTTATCTTTATTGAATGTTTTTCTTCCAACAAGCGAATATTTTTGTTCTCAATGTTTTTCTTCTTAAGTATTTTGTGACGCTTACTGTTCTAGTACTTTCTAACGTATGACTATTTCTCAGGTTAGTAAACTACTAGTTCAGATATTTGATATCTGTTAATAAACTTCTGTTCCACTGTTCAAATAAAAGATTGGACTTGCTTTGATCAAGAAATATCCCAAAGTTAGAGCTATCAGAATAAAACAAAATAAGACATGGGTTTGTACTATCAGCAAAATATTCTAAGCGATGAGTTATACTGATGATAAAATTACATAGCCTTCTGCACAGGCCTTCAGAATTTTAGCATCTCACACAATCAGACTCTAAATGTAAATCCGTGAAGATAAGACACATCGACTTCTTGTTTATCAGGGTTGTTTATCAGGGTGATATAAAGACTTTATGGCCCAAACATAATTTTATTTTCTTTCTTATTTTTTAATCCTCACCTGGAAACATTTTTTCATTGCTTTAAGAGAGAAAGGAAGGGGGAGAGAGGGAAGGAGGATGGCGGGAGAGAGAGAGAGAGAGAGAGAGAGAGGCATAGATCGGCTGTCTTCTCGTATGCACCCCGACTGGGAATCAAGCCTGCAACCTGGGTATGTGCCTTGATTGGGAATGGAACCTGTGACCTTTTGGTCTATGGGACAATGCTCCAACCAGTTGAACCACACCAGCCATGGCATAATCTTATTTTCTGTCAGTAAGAACTAAGTCAAATTACTTTCATGGATCGGTGTGCCATTAATGGAAGCTTTTCATATGTCTGTATAAGAGTGAGAGGAGATTTTCTCTGGAATATTCTGCACTACCCCACATACTAGACTTTATGTTGTGAGGAAATGTGGTTTGGGTCAAGTGTATGAATCAATTCCAAGTACCCCATAAAGCTGATTTAGTGCAGTCCATGAGCATCTCAATGTGGCGGTATAAACACTCCCAGAAAAAGTTCACATTGTTAGAGTTAGGTAATTTGCAAGCAAGTCTGGGGTTCACAGATACTTATTTGACAGACAATATCTCCTGAGGCCACTCGTCATCATGGCTGGTAAATCATGATGGCTTCCTCATCATTGGAAGACAGGTTTAAAGATATATGTGTATATCCTGCAGGTATCCACTAAAGAAAAACAGACCAAGGCCAGTAAAGTGAGTCCAAATCCTATTATTGGCTGGTCCCATCTGCTGCTACAGAGCGGAGGCTCTTTCTCTCAGCTGAACAGCTCATGGGCTTGAGTCCCTGGAGATCTGTGACTGCACCGTGCATGATTCACTAATTCTGCAGAAGCTGAACTGGCTCCACTCCGTCCTGAGG